>CAESWR010000259.1:1133775-1161819 GCA_903171835.1 Mullus surmuletus | reverse complement strand
CAGTGAGGCTCTGAGCAGCAGCAGTCACGTTCTTCATCTTGACTTTAGTTCACGATGTGGTCAGTCACACGTGTTCCGGCTCCAGCGCGCAGAGCAGGGTCACCGCAGGGGGCAGTGATGGACACAGCTCAGCAGCAGTGAGTGCAGCCCGGTCACACACACACAGAAGCTCTCATTCTGAATCCACACCAGCTGAGAGGGACTCAGTCGCTCAGACTCTGACCGGGAGTCACCCTTTCTAAAGCTGAAAGAATGTGTGTGTGCGCGTGTGTGTGAGTGCATGAGTGAGACCCGAGCTCTGGACCACCGAGCTGGACCAGCAGCCCCGGGACTCGGCCTCCTCTCACTGCACTTACCCAGGGTTCCATTCTGCATCTGTGCACGCTCACATAGAAGGGGAGGCGTTTACTGCATTCGGCCACTCACAGACATGGAGGAAGCTTAGAGCTGCTGATGTTACTGTGGAAGAACAAACGGAAATATGAGGAATATCAGGATAAGAGCCAGAATAAATGCAACACCGTCCCAGCTGCCAGAAGCTGCAAAGAATGCTGGGAGAGAGAAAAAAATTTGTAAATTAGTGGGATTGGAATGTTAGCTGAGTAACTGTGACCATAAAAAGAGATCCACCTTTGTGATATGACAACAACGTTTCTTCACTGAGACCAGAGGCCCGTTGCACACAACTAGGATAAGGGATTATCCAGGAATGTCTTGGTTATCCTGGCTCAATTTATCTGTGATCCGGTTGCACAAAAGCGGGATAGTGGAAATCGCTGTGTGTTTTGACATAAATTACCATGGAGATTTAATGTGTGGAGTGAACCTGCTCCAGACCAGGCTAAATTCCAGGATCTATTTCATCTCATCCCCGTCTCAGTCAGCACTCACCACAAATGGAAGACTGTAGTTCTTCCACTGCCCACCACACAATGTTATCACGTTCAACTAGACCCGATGTCATCATTTCAATATTTGTGATAATTCATTTCAATGATGTGAGGATTAATGGTCTTTAGATGTTTTTGTGATGATTAGATAACTTACCTGAGCGTCAACACGCGCACATCCAGATGATTATTTTGTAACAATTAAAATGAGAAATTATTAAAATAATAGAAAATAATGTTTTCATAATTTACAGTTTCCCATAGACTAGCATGCCGTATACACATAAATACACCTCAAAGAGTAACATGTTATTCCTTTGTAGAATAAGGAAGTCAAAGCAAGTAAACCATCAGCTCCTTTCAAACCTGAAGTCACACAGTGACTCTACGAAATATGAAGCACGGAATCAAAGCTAATATAGAGCATAGGAATACATGCACATTCAAAGGTCTGTATACGATGCAGCCGAAATGTCTGCACACTGAAATAGATGCAGGACAGAGGGCTGACCCTTAAGTTGTGGAGACAGTGAAAGCTTGCCTTCAGGAGGCCAAAGGTCCTTTTGATGCAGGCCCTTGTCCTGCCATGGGCATGATTGCAGGCTTCCTGGGGCGGGTCTGTGTATGGTGGCAGGCAGACCCCCACTCCCCCAGCAACAGCTAGAGAATTCACCTGTCAATGCAAAATCTCATCATCACAACCTCATAGATAGAAGGACAGTCTTGACATTGCCATGATGTTGCTCATGGCGGTCCGACAGACTCGGGAGTGACGGAGCGAGCCAGCCCGCTTTGCTGCAACATGCTGATGAGACAGTCAGCATTGCAGACCGACTGAAATGATAAGATGAAGACTATTAAAACAATCCATGCCTATCACAAGCAATGCACGAATGTGTTCATTCATTGACAATATCAACAACACAGCTAAACGCGTGGGTAACGCCCCCCAAAATGTGATTAAATCCCCTGCAATATTCTCCTGTTGGTACTCACTCTGTCAGCTCTGTGCCAGTCACAGGTGTGTGACAGGATTTAGGCCCGTTTTTGGGGCAGCGTTACCCACACGTTTAGCTGTGTTGCTCATTCCATGAATGCACAATCTTTGTTGTACTTCGTTGTAAAGGTGATATATATATACTGTATATATATATATATTGTTACGGCTGTCGGGTCGCCCGTCAGAGGAGGCTTGTGTTCTTTTTCTAAGGTGTCTGCTGTTTCCAGCCCGGCCTCTGCATTGGGGTTCCCCCGTCATGGCCAGGCATCTCGCCTGCGTCACCCACCTTCGCCCCGCCCCGGGGAGATTCCCTCTCACCACTTCAGCGGCTCTGGGCAATCCGGCTGATTGACTGGCTATAAAAGCCAACTCAAGCTCAGCATCGGGGGCGGATTTTGAGAGGAGTACTGTGTGTATAGTGCGCTGTCCGACCCCCTCCATTGAACGATTTGTGACCTGTGTGTCCGAGTTTGGTTTTTTTCTCGTTGGTTTGATCGTTCTCTTTGTTTCTTTCCCGCCTGACCGTGGACACGGTCTTTGTTTTTTGTTTGGTGTGAAACGGTTAGTTTTGTCTGAGAACCGTATTTAGTTTTCCGGAGCGTGGCTCTGTGTAACTTTGTTTGTGGTTTATTTGCTTTTGTTTCGTTAAGTTATCATTAGAGCCTGTAGCACAGCTCCGAGAGATTTGTTTGTTATTTACACGTTTTTTTTTAATAACTAAATTACCTTATGAGTCCGGAGTACGGCTCCGAGTAATTTAATTTGTCATTGACCAGTTTGTTTGTTTTTGTTACATTTCGTATTGAGTCCGTATATATATATATATATATATATATATATATATATGTATATATATATATATGTTTATATATACATGTATGTGTATTATCATCGACTGTGACAAGCTTACTTTGGTTTTAAAAATGAACCTGAAATGGAGGAAGACTTGAAGTTGAAAACACTATTCAATGAAAACCTCCATCCCACAGTAAGTCATCTCGGTGTCATGGCATGTCCACGCACCCAAACAAGCCGGCAACTCCGTCAATTAGCCATGAGAGCGTTCACAAAACGCATGCTGCGTATTAACAAACAGATGGAACCTAATGATGTATTTTGTCCTGAGTCCAGAACTCGTAAACTAGAACGTAAATCAGGTGGTGTTTCCCAGAACCACCATGACCCAACAAGGCAATCTTATCGGCCTTTCAAACTTGACAAAAGCCAGCGACGACAACGCCGTGAAGGACACTTTTCACAGTCGCCCTGGAATGACCGACGTGACCCTGAGTCACAACATGTTAATTATCCACCTGAAGGGAAAGGTAACTACCAACAGCGTCTAAGAAAGAATAACAAGGACTCTGGAAGCAAAAAGACATCTGGCTTCACCCCTCATGATCCTGAGATAATCAAGCCATTGATCCGTAGCATAAGCCAGGAAGCAAGAGATGGAGATCGGGAAACGGTCAGTGATAATTCTTCCACCATACGTGCTGAACAACCATTCAGACAATTCTTGCGCCATCTTACCAGAAAGGGGGTAAATGGCAAGTTGTATTTGCCTACCACTGTTGAAGGAAAACTTGTACAGGAGGCTCTCGCTGACGCGGCTGCAGATGTCACGTCATGTCTGAATCTCTCTTTGAAGCATTATGTGCTCGACCACACAAGTCCAAAGGTGACTTCAAACAAAGTAATCTCAGACCGTTTGCGTCTGAGATTATGACTCTGACCTCCATGGTGATGACACAGGTGTCCATCGGACAAATGAAAGCCACCAATCCAGTGTATAAATCTGCTAACAATTCTATTCCTTTACTCATTGGCAATGACCTCCTCAACAGATTCGACCTTTAATTGACTTTGAGCGGTCAGAAATCTTGGCACGGGTCCACCAGCCACTGCCCACTTGCCATCCAGAACACTGGACGTCGTCAACTTGCCACATGACAATTTACTCATGTCAAACCTGGAACCTTGTGGTCCCAAAATGAGTCTTCATCTCACATCAATGATAACACCTCTTTGATTCAGAATGTGTATTGCTCACAGAGGCAAAATGGCATCCAAACTGAGGATTTTAGTCATGAAAATGTAATCTTACCTTTTGAACATGAGGTCAAAGGTCACGCTTGCTCCCAAAGTCAAGGCAAAAACCTCAACAATCGGGCAAATGAAATGACAAATCAAATTCCTTGTGACGTAACATCTTGTCTGTTTGTGCCCGTGCCCACCCACCCCTGTTGTTGATGGTGTCCTTCTAGTGCATGCTACAATGATCAAACCTTCTGCAGCTGAAACCTGCAGCACATCTCGCGCTGTTCCCTCTTTGACTGATCCTTCTCATGATCCCTCTTTGATCGCCACCATTGATGAACTGATAAAACATTTGGAAGACCCCTCTTCAAACAGCTGCTTTATTCTTGATTCTTTCTTCTGTCCAGACCCTTGTGGACGTTTCGATTTTTGCACCATCTCATCATGGGCCTTCTGCTGTTTGTCTCTTATGTCCTCACTTCGCTTGTTCTTGTGGCACATCAGAGCCTCAGGGGGGAGATGACAATGTTGTATTACAACCGGAGTTGGACGAAATTCATCGGCGTGGTGAAATGGTTCAGGTTACAACCGAAGGAAGGAAGGAAGGAAGGACGGAACCTCTAGCTGATCTGGCGAGGCTCATGCTGACATCTTTATTCCTTGGTGGGGAAAACAAGTTGTCTTTGGTGGAAGATTTGGTGGAGATGTTGATTCCAAATAGGAGAAGAATGGCCAGGTCTCACAGTCTGTCCTCTGTGATCATGGTGGTGTTAATCCCAAGGAATGTAGAGTGAAACATGAGGAAAGGCCAAACTCACTACAAAGCGCAGTGAGTGTGACATCACATTAACTTGCCAAGATGTAGTGACTCTGTGATGATGGGAGGTGTCGACTTTTACCTCCACATTCACTGTCATTGTGTGCAAAAATAAAACACTGTTTTCTACACTTGAAAGAACTATCCAATATCAGTTGTTTTTCTTTTTTTTCCTCAATAAGGTCTTTTCATTTTCACTTTTTTTTGTGTATAGATGTGGTATTTTTGAAAGCTCAGATTTGAAACATGTTATTTGCAGGTTTGAGCTCAACATTCAGCTCAGGAACACTCAATCAAAAACATGAAAATGTGGTTTTCCGTGACATGAGACCTGACAACTAAAGTACTGTTTTGATTTCAGCGTAGATTTTTCACGTACAGTTACGTCAGCGGAGCGAGCAGACAGCGTGGAGGAGCAAACGTGACTCCTTCCCGCCCCATTGCTGTAGAGGTAAGGGTGCTCGCTGCAAAGCTGAGTCGACCGTTTCCACCCTCATCCAGGCGGCGCCGGGTCTGAGGTCACGTCAGGGTGAAGAGCTGGCCTCAGAACTGCTCTAGTTCAATGTTACACCCTGCACACATCAAATGAAATGCAGCTCCGCTCACATAAATCAAATTCACAAAATGAAATGAAATCAGCTGAAACAGGTAAGGACCTGCATGGAAACAAAGATGAAATAAAAAAAATGTCTCTTTTCCCCTTCAATCAGTTGAACTGTCCTTTTTTTTTCCGTTTCCCACTGCTTGTTTCAGTCTGTTTATTGTCTTTCAGGGTCCTCTGAGTGGACCGACTGGTATCTCTGAGTGCTGTAATTCTAACCAGGGTTACACGTGCAGACAACACTTATCATGGAAGCCGGTCGGAGATGAGAGCTTCGCACGCTTGTCACAGTTACAGTCGGTTACTGTCCCAGGTTCTTCATTCCTTCTTGATAACTTTTAAGTCATTTTTATCTCCTGAGCTGCAAATGTCCCTGGATTTCATTCCAGAAATCTGGTCGCCTTAGTGTGGGAACGTCGGCACGCTCCCAATCTCTCAGTGTCAATCACAAACACCAACAACTTCGACGCTCCTGCACGTTTTTCTGTTATGTGCTGCTGACTGTAGATGAGAGTGTGTGTGTGCGTCGCTCCCACATGCACACGCTGCCTGACTGTCCCTCCGTGAGCCCCCAGTCAGTGTGCAGCCTATTATTATCCGGCGTGTGTGCGGTAAATTAGCTCAGACCCATCACTGACATGAAAAGTTTAAAAGGCCAGATGGTTTTGAAGTAGCTGCTTCTTCCATTATCTTGTCATTTTCTATTCTTATAATCCCCAATGATAATGGAGATCCACAAGTCTCCCCTTCATTTGAGCTCTCCTTAAGATCAATAACCTAATGCGCAGTGGGTAGATAAGGCCGCTCTCAGCGCTGCACAGAATTCCAACATCTCAGCATAAATGCAAAGCAAAGCTTTGAAAGGAAGCGGAGGCGGGAGGTGGAGGACTCCGACAGCCAGCCACTGACTGAGCACTATATTAACACACTGTGCTAATCCTTTCAGCAGCGCAGCAGGAGTCTGACTTAGAGGGAAGATGAAGCTTAGTTCTAAGGTTCAGGTTATTTTAAGACATAATAGACCTCATTTTTGAGGGAACTATAACATGAGAAGGGAAAATGTCGGGTCCTGAATGGAGGCCTGATTAGTGATTCTCAGCATCGCTAATCACACTTGTTGTCTCTGACAGCCGTGAGGTGAGAACCCGTCTTGTTTTCTTCCTTCAGACGTGTCTCCTGAGGCCTGACCTACGAGGCTGGATTTGGTCTCAGCCAGATCACTTCTGGATAACTTCTGGGTTTCCAGTACTATGAAGGTGGATCTCTTTTTATCCGGGTCCGTTGCCCCGGTAACTTGCGCTGAACGCCAAACCTGCTCCGGAGCAGCTTATGTTTCAGGATCGGAGCTGAGCGGGAATCAAAGACCACCCACTGACCAATCGATTCTCTTGGAAAATGGCTCGCCCACTTTTGCCGGATCCTGTGGACGTCGGTGCACGGATCGGGAGAGGAACGCTTCGCCGTTGGACTACTGGAGCCCCCCCCCCTTATTTGGATGCATGTTTTTCCTCATGGGCTGCAGATAATATCACAGGACCTCATTTCTCATCGTCCTACAACTGAGACAGCGTGAGGGAAATTGCCGTTTACATGTTGAGATATTAATAAAATCTTCCAATAAACACTTTGAAGGATGTTTTTATATTTGTTGTTTATTTGCTCCCACCTCCTCTTTTCCCCACAGCTGCTGCATCTGAAATAATGAGGTGGATGATGGTGATCACACACACACTGCGTGACAACATAGTGCGGGACCAGATATTCAGGAAGGCACAAATGTAGTGACATCGACCCGTGACATCATGATGAGACATTGATATCCTCATCTTATGTATTTACACAGTCTGTGATTATTAGCCAGTGCTCTCTTCGACTTTCCGCAGCTGCGGCAGAGTTGCTCCGCGTTCAGCTCCTTGGATGCAGCGACAAAATAAAACATCTGCTTAGTTTTCAAAATAAGCAAAAATCCTTGTGTTTTTGGGTTGTGTGTTCGTGGCTGTGGTTGTTGTTTCCAACAACCACATTAATGCATCATGTCATTCAGAATGACTTGAATAGAGAATCATCACACACACACATGCACTCACGCACAAATACGCACGGCGCCTATGACCGCACGGCGCCTATGATCAGACAGTGTTCTCGCATGATGGAGGAACAAACTCTCCACTAAACATGCAGACCAGCCCCTCTGTTACTGGTCTTGATGGGAACCATTAACTCTTTCTAGGTTTGTGGTTGTGTTTATACAAATTGACCGACATATTGGGGAGTGCCATCTCACCTTATCTATGAAATTACCGTGAGACGTTGCGAGTGTCGTTGACTGCAGAAGCGGTGGGTGATGACCATGTCGGAGCAGCAGGGAGCTCGCCATGGACCGCTCCGCTAGTTTGAGAACCGCTGAGTTGGATCACTTTTAACCCTGTGAGTCAGAGAGGAAGGAGGGACACATCTGCTGTTTGTCTTCTATCAGCTGATAATTAATGTCAGACATCGACTGTCTCATGTAGCAGAACATCTGCAGCAGAGCTTCTGTTTATCACGTCACACAGGGTTTATTTGTCATCAGCAATGTTGCAATGAATGAAAAAAACGAAACAAAACAGCAGACATGTCTATTAAAACGGGATTCCGTTTATTTCTTTGGTTCTGTTATCTATAATTGTGGGCCGGGCTGTTTACACGAGGAGATGTGAACGAGCAGCAAATTGCTCTGCGGATTTTTTACAGGAGGAAATTCAAAAGGCTCGATATGTTTGAAATGAGAACAAACAGGATCATGGCGGGCGAGCGGCAGAGTGCTCCGTCTCCAGGCGAGCATCCTCTGCCTGGAGAAGATCTGCCGCCGCTGCTGCTTGAATACATATTGCATGCTCTGAGAGGGGACGGGTTGCGCTGCCTCCGAGTGCTTTTCTGTTTCATAAGCAGAGCCCCCCCCGCACGGCTGCAGGCTTTCTAATGTGACCCTGTTGTTTGCTCGTGGCACTCTGCTTTATTTCCTAAGAGACGTCAACTGGCTTCTTTTATATTATTCAATCCATGTTGAGGAAGGAACCGGTTGCTGACATGAAAGAAAATGCAACTCCTTTTTTTGTTTCGCAGATGTGCTTCCCTTTAGTTTATTAGCTGCACAACAGTGAAGGTCTGAGGTCCGAAGTTCTGATCTAAACCAATGTCAGAGCCCGGCGAGCCTCGGGCACCGTCTTGTCACAGGTTAAGAATGTAGGGCTTATGAAGGAGAGAAAACAGAATGTTGTGTTGCGTCCAGAGGTGTCAAAAGTGTTCACATTCATAGATACTAGGGTTTAAAAAGACTTCTGTAGAAGTTGAAGTATCAAGTCAAGCTTTTTACTTAAGTAGATGTGTAAAGGTACTGGTTTCAAAACTACTTCAAGTGAAAAAGTAAAAGTAATGCAAGGGGGAAAAAAGCCATTAAGGAGCAAAGCTTAGGTCTTACAGAGCACTAAGGAGCCCACCTCCCAAAAAACACGTGTTTCTAAAGGCCATCATGACTATAATGTCCTATCAACATGTTTCAGCTCATTGATGCTCATTGACAACGAGGGCTCTTTACTACAATGCAAATACATGAAAGAACCACATGTGAACTGAGCACGAACATGTGTTTGATGGAGGGAAGATATGAGGACTAGCTGTCTATAAGTATTGAAATGGTGCAAAAGGTCTTTAGAGGCAAGCCGGACAAACCGCGTCACCCACGAGAGATTCACCGGATTCCACGTCCACCACATAGAGCAGCCGTACCTGCTCACCGCCGCCGAGGTCCGGTGCAGAGCGCCGGCGACGCGTCCGACAGTCCGCCAAGGGAAGAGACGGCTCGGGCGAAAAACGAATATGCATGTCTTGCTTGTTTGGTTATAATTATTCGCGTCAAGTGATTAAGTTCTGCGCATCGAAGGATGGCTGGATGGTTCTCATCCCTGAAGTTGACAATATTGAATGTTTGTTTATTTTTTACTGAAGGTTAGATTTTGCAATTGCGGGCCTCTTGATATTGGCTATCACATCAGAAACTCAAGTATGTCTGCATCTCCAAGTTAACGTATCTGTAGGCTATCATAGTAGACCCACATCAACAAGGTGGAAACGTCTCCATGAGTTCTACAATCATCTTCCAAGCTGCCATGTAAGATGTATATTCAATGAACTGTTCAGCCATTGGTAGTCGTCCTCACCCGCTTCGTCTTCCTGAGGATGTGACTCGCAGCAAAAATAAATTGATATAATGCCTTCATATATTATACACAGGGGTGCACATAACTTTTTCAGTGAGTTACTCAGGTGAGTACCAGAAGATGGTGTTTGGTACTCATCCCATGTCGCGTGGTCTTAATAAGTGCGGTCATCCTCACTGTCCTCCTCAGTGTTGCCACCACTGTCCTCTTCATTGTCGTCCCCGATGTCCTCTGCTTCAGTGTCCTGCATGGTAGATGATGAGGATGCTGTAGATGCACCTCCCTGTCCCTGTTTCTCCATCCACAGGTCAACAGCTTGCTTCGGGTATTTGGTTTTTATTATGTTGAGATGTGAGAATCCCCTCTCACAAGCGGCACTGCTTAAAGGCAGTGTGAGAGACAGCTTAACCACCTTGTTGATGTTGGAGGAAGCATCTGGGTTACTTGTATTTACTATTTGGACCAAGTCATACACAGAAGAGGCTCCAAGGCCTTTTCCTGCCTGCTTTAAGCGCATCCATTCTGTCACAGAATCTCTGTCACAGAATCTCTTTGTCAAGTTTCTAAGGTGGCCTCATATTTCTTGAGAATGCTGCAAACTGTTGTTTTCCAAAATTGTGGAGGTCTCTCATTTCCTGAGGCCATGTTGAAGGATGAAATACTAAAACATGATCACATGACTTCAGGGAGTCATATCTGAGTTCAAACTCTTCAATTAACCCCCTGAGTAAGTTAGTTTTGTCTCTGTCAGCATCAGCATTAGAAACAGTGTGTGGCCCTATGGCCTTCACCATCAAGCAGAAGGGTGAACTGTCCAATGGCCACCATGAGTCCATCCTTACATTCTCCAATGGTCAGCTTTTCCTTCTGAAACCTAATGCATTTGGTCTTCAAAATGTTGCCAATGTCAAGCATGTTGGACAGAAAGCACTGAAAATGCTCGGTGCAGATATGCTGCAAGTCACTGTTATCCCTAGTAGCCAGTTGCATTTTAATGGCTGGCAATAGTCTTGATATTTTTAACAGTGTTTCATGCCTCCATGCAGACCATCCGATATTATGAAACTTACCCAGTTTCACAAAGGAGATTCCATTTTCTTCACACAGATTCTCCAGCACAGCGTTTTTTTTTGCTCCACCTTTTTGTAAATAAACCTGCAGCAGCTTGACCATCGAGCGATTAAATGTCTCACAGTATGGGACGTTGCGATCAGCTGCTTTTGCGCAGTTCTCCAGTGTGTGTGCTGTGCACAGAATGTGCACAAGGGAGTCTCCAATCGCAGCAAGTCGTCGGAGTTTTGGAACAACAGCAGCCCCGTCTGTGCACACAGCGACCAACTTTGTTGTCCAGTCATCCAAACATATGTCTTGAAAAATCTCACAAGTCCGTCTGTTATGGCCTGCGCGGTTCGGACAGCACCCAATTCAATCAGTCCAATAAAGTCCGAGCTAAACTCTCCGTTGCTGGACACAGACACGAGGTAAACTATTTCCTGCTCCGTTTTTGTGATGTCCATCAAAAAGCAGCCCCCAGAATTCAGCAGACTGCAACTTGGCTCGTAATTCCCTGCTGATGGTGCGAGCGATGCTCTGCATGATCCGTGTGCCCCCCTCTCGTGAATGCTATGCAGCTCCGACATTAACTCCGAGCCGCTTAAGTAAAGGAATATCCTCAGAATAGGAAGACTTGGGACGTGCGTGTTTAGCTTTATGGAAAGCAAGGAGAAAAATATTCAACAGAGCTTGCCGCTGTTCTTCATTCAACTTGTCTCTCCATCTGGCTAGTGGGCGACTGGACATTTCTTCTCGGCTAGCTTGTTTATTAGCAATGGCTTGCGCCACATTCGTGTGCTCCTTGCTCTTTTCATGTTTGTCAAATAAAGGATGGTTAAAATTCTTTGAGCCTTTATAAAATGCACTTGTTTTGTCTGCTAGTTGTGGATTTGAACGGCAAATCTTACACCACATTTCAGTGCGCTCACCGTTAGCTTCAAGCCACTGCACATCTTGAAGCCACTCTTCTGAAAAAAGTCTTCTCTTCGACTCTGGCTCCATTTGGCGTTTCTTTGTAGGTGGCGGCGAAACGCCAAAGAAACTGCTTAATGTCTGTTGCTTTTTGGACATCTCTGACAGTAATGACAAGCAGCATGTGCTGTAATGTGTAGGTTAGATGATGAGATCGGTCAAGTACGCAAAGGCGCTTACTGACTCAAGTGACATTACGCATTCCTGATTTTAGTCGCGCATGCGGACCTGCGTACCAGTTATGTGCACCCCTGATTATACAGATGTATCAGCTGAGTACATTTCTAAGCATACCCACTTATCACATCTCTTAAGAAGCTTGCTGTGTAATCCATTCTGCAATTGCGGGACCAGTACCAATACGACTGCATGTTGATTCACAGTTGGAAATTGCATGTTGCAGGTAGAGGGACGTTGTCTGTGTCCCAGAGGCGCAGTCTGGCTTTGGGGGTTTAAGAGAAGCACCCTTCACCTTCAATGAACGCCCTTCTATTCAAGCTGTCTGATCATCCATACACTGCAAAGTTCTCCTGTTTCCAAGCTGTCGAATCATTCCTCTGTGAATTAGCTGTCACTGGTTAGTTGAGAGGATCTAGCAGATCTTAGCGGCCTTCCAGGAGCCCATGTTCATTTTCATGTTCACAAGCTCCGCGCTCACAGATTCCATGTCAAGTGTTAACACCTGTGATGTGCAGGCTTGGGGATGATAGTTTATTAGGATTATAGCGAGTAGGTGTGTGTGGTAAACTGCTGAATAACAAGGATTGTGTTGCCTAATTTCATATGTGGCGTTGTCAACCGTTACAAAGCTATTTCCTGAGAGCTCTTGTTATTTTGCTTCGTACAATAAGTATCTTCAAGATTCACTGGGCTAAAAAAAAAAATTAAATAAGACAAAATCAATGAGATAACTTGTTGTACTCATGTAATAAGGCACTCCTGTCGTGTGTGTACAGTAGGAATCCTCTCCACGGTAACGCTGCGGTCAGATCGCCCGTTTCTTACCCGGATACAGCAGTGCTGTTGTCTGATTGGCTGGTATTTGGCAGTATGTTATTTTCGATTGGCTGGAGCGTGTCAAGCTCCCATTGATCTCTACAATACTCTACATTGAGCAAAGCATGTTTCTACATGTTCCACTGTAGATATAGCAGTGTAACTTGTGGGCGTTGCATAATTTTCATATAAGAATAGCAGGTGTGGCGGGTGGAGGCATGAAGGTTAATGCATGTGTCACACCTCGATGTGTGAGATTTGAGAGCCATGAATAAACTAAAACATGGACAGGACAGCATGCAAGCAGCATGCTCTCCTGTCCATTCTAACCATAATCCTTATCGCACCGCCTGCCACAGTTAAGCAGCGCTCAGGATGCTTCGAGAGGACTGGAGTGGTGTATTCCAATAGTGTGCATACTGCACGCAATGCTCGGTACTCCTGAGGGCAGACGCTGTCAAGCAAGTACACACTACATATGGTCGGCAAGAGTCAGGCTGCCTACAAGGCAGCCATTACAGATACCTCAGGTCACGTCAATTCACTCCTCACCATCGCATTCTAGATATGAGGGAGCTCCGCATTACCTCCACTATCCACTTGGTTACTGTAGTTTCCTGAATTTCATGCTCATCAGAGGAGGATTTTCCAATTGTGTCATCTTCAATTTCCTACGCAGTCGTTGCTCAGGTCCGTCGTCTGGCCGAGTGAACATTATCTTTCTAGTCTTCAGAATCCCCAGCTTACAGATGCCATCCAGGCATTGGTTTTCGGGGGGTTCTTCGTACTCGGACATTAAACCACGTGATTTACCTTCACAGTGCCAAGTTGGAGGCCATGAGTGGTTCATCCATTGTCCGCACACGATCACGCTAGCATTCACGCCTGTAAAGGAAATCGGACAGCCAAGCTATTTGAAGGTCATGAATTGCATTGCGAAATGCATGCAGTCAGTAATACCCTACTCCGCCTGCAAATGCCTGCTGTCTCATTGCCCTGCAGCTATATGCAGCTATCTGCCACATTGTGTACCGTACATCTCAACCACGTAGAGCTGGTCAGCAAATACAAGCTAAGTGTGCTTTTTTCAGTTCTATGACCCACGTACTGTTATTCTGTTAGTAGTTGCTATTATCTTGCTTACATTGAACGAGGCCTCCTTCAATGCAAAGTATAAGCATGCTGGCAGCTGCTCCTCATGGCACAGGGCACATCCTCAAGAATAGGTCTGCTTCTCTATCGCCTGGAGTACTGTTGGCCTTGACCGTAAGAATATTTTTCTCTATTGATGCCTTGTAGGAATTGTTCTTGGATTATGGTTCTCTGGTGCTGAATTTCATTCCTGTTTTCTTTCACCCAAGCATGACGTTACCTTTCTGATTTAACCTGTCCTCATAGTCTTCAACTTCCAAGACCGACAGATCTCTCAAGGCACTTGTATTATCTCTGCCATAACTAATACCATATTTGTCCTCTCTCTTCCACGATGGAATTGCTCACCTCGTCACATATCCATCCTCGCCCTGCAACCTATGATGGGATTGCGGTTCTCCTCAAAGCTGCGTAATCTGCCTGAGCTTCGGCCTGCTTGCCTTTCCTCAATCTCCAAGAATCAGCAATGCTACAACTACAGTGCACACACTTGCTGGCTGCAATGCTTACGTCACATGGTTGCTGGTCCTCGCTGGCTTATCAAGAATACATCAGGCTCCACATGAGGGATTCTTGTAGCACAGTTTCATAAGTTCCTGCATCTAATATGTAACATCATATGCTGTTGCAAATGTGCCATGCATGTAAGGTGGTTTGCTGGGTTTAGATATGTACTGTCAAGTTGAACACGCATTTTTAGATGGTGTATTTCCCGACGGCCAAGGTGCCTATAAGGCAGGAGTGAGCAATTATTTTGTCTGAGGGGCCACATTGGGTTTTAGATCTTGGTGAACGGCCGGCCAGGTGGTGCAGGAAACTGACCCCCAAAGGAGGATTGGAGGTGAACTAAAAATCATGCTTGATGGACTATTGACAGAGAACATTTTTTTTGAAGAGCCTGTAAATTGGTCCAACCAGAGATGGATGATGAAGCTCCAAATGATGTTTGGCTCCACCTTCTTGAGAGCACATGTTAGCATGCTAGGTGAAGGGGGTGTCTGACACCTTTTCTAACCAATCAAGCTGACAACCTTCTTACTTTGGCTTTTGGAGAAGTTATTGTGAAGGCTCTGCGGGCCGGATTAAATAGTTCATCGGGCCGCATGTGGCCCCTGGGCCTTAGTTTGCCCACCTTTGCTATAAGGAATGGTCACAAGGCGGCTGGTGCAAAGGACCACACAGAGCAGATTCCAATCATCGCTCCAGGCTCTGAATCCTTGTGTTTTGGGGGGGATTTATTATATGATGTACTCATCTCTCCCCGATATCACTGTTGACGCCAACATGTAAAAAATATGCTGTGCTACAATAAATGCTTGCTTCCAACAATGCTGTTTCTACGTGAGTTGACTGACAGAAATGTATACTCAAGTAAGGTAACAAAGCATTCGTACTTTTTTTTGTGTGTCTGGCATTTCTGAGACGTGTACATCAAGTCCAGAGCAGTAACAGACGCTGTCTCAGTCATTGCAAGTGACAAATAAAGTTTCATGGAGAAACTGGAAGTAGAACCGAGTGGCTGTGATGTCACTGAAGCAGCTAGAGCGTCAGGCGCAACGGTGACAACATGAGACCTTTTAAGGACACGTGACGCGACTGATGCGATATTGGAAGGAAGGAAGCAATTATGAAATAAAATGCAGGAATGAGAGTTTCTGTGCTTTCTTTTTTAAACGACACAAACACTGAAATTGATTTGATTCTTTTTTTAGAATGAAAATTCTGACTTAGATTTTTCCAGTTTCCTCCAATTCCACTAACGACTCGAGTTTTTCCAGGCCGCCGCCCTCCACCTCCATCAAACGGAGAGCCGGGAACAACAGATAACTCAATCTGTTTCTAAAATTAATTATTAATTATCCCAATGCTCGGCTCGGCTGCTTCCTGGAGCCTTTTTAGAACACCCAAAGAAAGGCTGTGACTTCAAACTGTGCAGTCATTTGCTGCTCGTTGCTTTTCATGCTATTTAAAGCTTTCGTTCAGCGCACCGTGGGCTCAGCTGCAATTTTATTTTTGTTTTAAAAAATGGAAAATGCGACTTTAATCTGGAAATAGTTGTAAGGAAATATAAATTGGAAAGCCATTTTGGAGCTTTGTTTTTTGTTTTTTTTTCGTTTCCTGTGAATATCAATGAGATTCGTTCGAAATTCATTGAATGAATGTTCAGGTTAAGTTAAACCCTCTGGCTGCATTCAGGGCCTTTTAGGTCTGTTTTGCTTTTCACAAGTCAGCACTTCTGTGCTGTGGTGACGCAACATCCATTAATATACAGTCTGATCAGTGTGTCACATTTTCACTTTGTATTTAATGTGGGAATTAAAGGGAAACCAGCATTAACTCCATTCAGGAGCGCTGAGGTGGTGACGCACGTTGGTCGCACTATTCAAAAAATGTAAAAACAAAATAAATAAAGATAAGCAGACGGACAGGTGGTGGATGTGATGGGGCGCAGGCAGAAACATTGGTATTGCTGGAAAGATAGGAGCATAGATAGAGATAAGTGTGTGTGTGTGTGTGTGTGTGTAATGTATGTTTTTGTTGCCGAGTACAAACTTTCAAGCAGCTCCGTCCCTTCCCCCCCGAAAAAAAAAGATCTCACACTGAGCCCACTACCGAGGTAGAGTCACAGTGAGGGTCCCTGATCACACACACACACACACACACACACACACACACACACACACGAGTGAATACACATCAACTCGCCATTGACATTCAACGTTCACCCAAATAACTTTGATCTCACATGGAAGAGAAGATCAGTGAGCAGAGCAGCGCCGAAGCTGCAGGAGGTTTGTCAGTCATCAGCTCCGACAAAAAAAACTGTCAGGATTTGTTGGACAGCAAATTTCCGCTCCGGTGACACACACACACACACACACACACACACGTGCGCGCGCTCTCAGCAGTCGTGTGGTCTGGCTCCTCACTGTCACACAAAGAAGAGCAAAGGTGTGGAGACTGCATGGAGTCTGGGTGAGACAGTGCGAGGAGAAACACTGTGGTTTCCTTCTGAGGATCGAGCTCAGTCTGCTTGCTTTTATTCAGCCGCACATTTGCAAATAAATGCGGAGGCGTTGATAGTGACTTATTTAGACTTATGGTCTTATTTGGGAAACAAAGACGCCACCAGAGCCACTTCAGTCACAGCCCGCCACGACTCGCAGCACTTCAGTTTCATTTATAAATCTCCAATGGATAACAAACAGTGGCTCTGTGAGCACTTTAACACAGAGTGACATCATCCTCATGGAGACCCAACAAAGCCCCCAAGAACAGTGGGCAGGACAGACTCCCTTTAACACAACGTCAGAGAGGAGGGAGGAAGCACGACCTGCAGGCACAGATCATGTGACCTTAGCAGAGGCGCCGCCAGGGACGTTGGGCCCCACGGAAAAATATCACATTGGGCCACAAGAACCCCGTGCAGCGCAGACCCCCTTCAATAATGCTAACTGACATGCCACCTTGCCCACCTTCTTGCGGGGCTTCACAGCGTTGAGGGAGCTGTGGGGAGATAGTGGGCGCCCTTGAGTGGCGCATCCAGCGTGCGGTGACGGTTTTGGGGGCACAGAAGCAGAGGCGTCGGAGGTGGCGAGGAGTGTGCGGCGAGAGCCTCACTGACCATCATCCTCCTGCACAGGTAGAACATTCAACAAATGAGTCTGTCCTTGGAGGCGTCTTCGCCTTTGGGAAGTGTAAGATGGACGTCCAACTAGCAAACAGCTTGATTTCAATAACTCAAAGACGATTCCAACCTTTCCTGCGTGACATACTGTCGCCCTTCCCTTCTGTTCTCTCTTTCCTCTCTCTCTTTTCTTTCCGTCGGGCTGTACCAGTTCATGGGGGGGGCGATTATATTAATTATGAAATAATGATATCATTGTTTTTTGGTTTGTTTTGTTTTCGGGGCGGGGGGTTTGGCTGGTAAGGGATGTAACAGCAGTCATGAGGTCCAGATGCAGAGCTGAGACTGCAGCTCGGCGGCCTGAACTACGAAGCTGGTTCTCGGCCGTTGCAAAAAAGTAGGATTCAGACATCCAGGATAAACGACAGAGCTGGGTTCAATGAACCCAAAACAAGAGCGTCCAGGCTTAATCGGCTGCACAAAGACCGAGCCAGGATGAGAAGACACGGATTCATCGAGCCACGTGAAACCAATCCTGGATCAGACTCCTGCCGTAGATCACAGATTCACCGATTCACTATGATGACGACGAGAGCGGCGTCCTTTTCCCGTCGGGGCAGAAATCCTCGTGGAGGCTTACGAGGAGACAACGGACCAGATCAAAAAGAAAGGCAAGATCGCCGCAGTTATGAAACAAAAAAAAGTGTGGAAAGTGTGGCGAAGTATTGCACAGTGCCTGACTGCAGAGGTAGTGCGCAAATACACACACACACACACACACACACACACACACACACACACACACACACACAAACACTGCTCCGCTCAAACCATCATGATTACAATCCAAATAATCAAATGGAAGGGTAGTTGTAAAACGTGGCTCCATCAGACTGTCGAGGTCTTTGATGAATGCACAAGCTCACTGACACTGAGTCTCCATTTGGGATGAACAAAGTCCCTCCTCCTGATCTCACCTCCAGCTCCTCTGCCGGCTCCGGAGTGTGTGTGCGCGTGCTTGTCTGTACACACATGCACACGCACACACACACACACACACACAACATACACATCACAGGGTTGCTGTGGATTCATTTCGATTAACCGTGTTTCATTTTGCAACAGACTCAAGAAAGAAGGGAATGTACAGTATCTGCACTTAACGTGTTTGTGAGGTTTCAACAACACAACTTGAAACAACGTAATGTCTCGTCCCTTTCTTTAAACAAACATTTATCCTCAACCAACCACGTGCCGTTTGGCCTCTTCCATCTCAATCGATTGGCTCTGCTTCCTGTCACTACCAGATCTACTGGGCCATTTGCACATGTGCGACTGGTACCAGTCTGTGGATCATTTGCTAACGGCAACAAAAAAAACAAAACATTTTGAAGGCGAATGCAATCGTTTTTGTCTTGTTTTTGCAAGATGATCGTCTGTGTGTGACATATTTTCGTGATGGACGAGACGCACGTCCCTCTCAGGCTCACTCTGACTGCCAGTGGAGAGCGGAGAGGCGGGGCTGTTTAGACACACACACACATACACGCACACACACACACCGACTTCAGCTCATAGCAGCTAAACGCTCTTGTGTTGTGTTTCAACTCTGTCAGTGGTGTGACAGCGTGCGGCTCTGGCAAAGTGTGCTGCGTGTTCGGACCCGGCGCCAATAATAATCATTAACATCACTAAAAAGATATTCACATTGTCTACGACATAACATATAGCATATATGAACCACAAGATTATAGATGATACCCTTTAAATACGTAAGTATGATTATAAGTCACATGTCTATCTGAGGGTGAACTGGCCTCTGCCTGTGGAAAGAGTGTCTTCACAGTTATTATTGTTGGTCATCGGGGGTCAGTGTGACTCCTTGTGTTACCAGCTGATTAAATCAGAACGTTAAGATCTTAGCCTACGAATGTCGTGGAACAACCAGAGTTGGACAACATTTGACGGCGTGGTAAGATGGTTCAGGTTCAAACCCAATTTGTGAGATTACATATTTTATTCAGTGAGATTTGCATTTGTGTGTGAATGTGACGTCCATTCCTTCATTGGATTTTACAACGATGGTCCGGTGTCGTTTCCTTGGTTTAGGAAGACGGGTTTGTTAGTCCAGGTCTGATTCTCCTCGGGTCTGGAAGGAGTGTGTTTGCATTCAAGGTCAATTCTTGACCTCCGCGTCCAGTCCAGTGATCTTTATGGCTGGTCAGAGGAACCTCCACCTGATCTGGCGAGGCTCATGTTGGCGTCTTTTTTCCTTGGTGGGGAAAACAAGTTGTCTTTGGTTGAAGATTTGGTGGAGATGTTGATTCCACCTGGGAGGAGAACGGCCAGGTCTCACAGTCTGTCCTCTGTGATCCTGGTTGTGTTAAATCCCAAGGAATGTAGAGTGAAACACGAGGAAAGGTGAAACTCACTACAGGTTGTGGCAGTGGGGTGTGGTGATGGCACCAGCTGCTGGAGGAGAGGGAGGAGTGGCTCTGCCGGGGATCAGACAGCTGACCAGAATCAGGTAATCAGTCAGCTATATAACCTGGTTCTGGGGTCTTGCAGTAGGCTGGGTCCGGAGAGAGGACCGGAACGGACAGAGGCAGAGGCAGAGGCAGAGGCAGAGGCAGAGGCAGAGGCAGAGGCAGAGGCAGAGGCAGAGGCGCAGAGCCGCAGAGCCGTAGAGCCGTTCCTCAGCCCCGACACGGCTGTTAATTCATGTTCCTGTCTGTTCTGTTTTCCCCTTTTTGCTGGGGCCATTGAATAAACGGTCACCCGGCCAATTAAACCTCCCCCGAGTCGGGTTTCTTCCACCGGTGAGCCCCCGCGCTCACATCTAGCGCCTGAACAGGGACCTGAACTCGTCATGACCACCGAGGGACAGTCGCCGCTGACGCTGGCCCTACAGCACCTCGCCGCCATGCAGGAGAGCACCACAGCACTCCAGCAGCAGCAGTCCCAGGCTCTGGTGGACCTTGCGGCGGACCAGCAGGAAGGACGTGCTCTCCTGCAGGAGCTGCTGCAGCGCCCGGCCACCCAAGGCGGTCCGGAGACCAACCTGGAGCCCGGCCGGCGGCCGCCTCCGCCTATTGCCTTTCAGAGGATGACCGCCGAAGATGATCCAGTAGCCTATCTGGACATCTTCGAGGGCACGGCGGAGGCGTGCGGGTGGCCGGAGGAGGAGTGGGCGGTCCGGCTTCTTCCTCTCCTCACCGGCGGGGCGCAGCTGGCTGCGCACAGCCTGCCGGCGGCCTCGCGCCAGGACTTCACCCAGCTCAAGAGAGCCATCCTGGACCGGCTGGGCAGTACACCGGAGGGACACTGGCGCTGGTTCAGGGGGCTCTCTTTCGAGAAAGCCGGCCGCCCCTTCGCCTATGCGCAGCAGCTCCTCGACGCGGCGAGGCGCTGGCTCCAGCTGGGCACCAACTCAGCTGAGGACGTTGTTGGACTGGTGGCGCTGGAGCAGTTTGTCGCCGGATTACCGACCTCCACCTCCAATTGGGTCAAGTGCCACCGTTCCCCCACCATCGAGGAAGTGGTCGTCCTCGCGGAGGACCATCTCTCCCTTCCCTGGCGGAGCCTGAGGGAGGAGGCCAGGGCAGCGGCGGTTCACGCGGGGCGTCTCACCCCGGCCCCGCGGAGGAGATTCCCGGTGGTCGCCACACCGCGTCCTGCACCGCACCTACACACACACGCCCCCGCACACACGCACGCACCCACACACCCGGAGCAGGTTCCGCTCCGGTCCCATAAGAACATCCTGCCGTCTGTACCGCGGGACCCAGCCTACGTGTCTGATCGATCGGCACCCCGGGGGGCTCCTCAGACGCCAGGGCAGGTGTGCTGGCGGTGCGGGCAGCCCGGCCATCTCCGGGCAGAGAGCCCTCTCATGGAGGTGGGGCAAGTGGTGCGGGTTGCCGGACCGCCAGCCCCCTCCCCCGGTCCGGAAGGGACGTATCGTATACCGGTATGTATACAGGGGGGTACACACCAAGCTCTGCTGGACTCGGGTTGTGAACAGACCATGATCCACCAGCGCTTGGTTCGACCGGGGGCATTGTTAGAGGCATCGTGGGTGAGGGTGAGGTGTGTGCATGGGGATGTTCACGAGTATCCGGTGGTGGCCCTGGAAATTTATTATAAAGGGAAAAAACATAGAGTCAGGGCTGGAGTTAGCGCTCGCCTCACGCACCCTCTAATCTTGGGCACGAATTGGCCGGGGTTTGCTAGTTTAGCGGGGGAAACCATCAGGGTGTGTTCACGTGCGTCAGGGAAATGTGAGTGGTGTGCGGTGCTTAGCGGTGAGATGGAGGTGCCGCGTCCTGACGCTGCCGGGGGGAGCGCGGGACCGGGGGGACCAGCACGGCTGGGTCCAACAGTCCCGCCTATAGCTCCCATGGAAGATTTTCCACTTGAGCAGTCTCGAGATGAGACCCTCCGTCATGCCTCTAACCAAGTGATGAAAATTGATGGTTGCCAGGTCCACCCTAACGCCACACTCACTCACCCATATTTTGTGGTTATTAGGGACAGGTTATACAGAGCGAGCCGTGACGCTCGGACAGGAGAAGAACTCACCCAGTTGTTGGTGCCGAAAAGCCGTCGGGAAACCATTTTCCAGGCTGCTCATCACAACCCCATGGCGGGCCACCTCGGTTATGATAAGACACTGAACCGGATTATGGCCCGGTTTTACTGGCCAGGCATTCGGGCGGATGTAAGTCGGTGGTGTGCATCCTGCCCCGAATGTCAGTTAGTCAATCCTCCGGCCACCCCAAAAGCGCCGTTGCGCCCATTACCGCTAATCGAGGTCCCGTTTGATAGAATTGCCATGGACCATTTGACCAGAGCGCACTGGGATATCGCTTTGTGTTAGTGCTAGTGGACTATGCAACGCGCTATCCCGAGGCAGTGCCTCTGCGTAACATTTCTGCAAAGAGTGTTGCGCAGGCACTGTTTCAAGTTATCTCCCGGGTTGGGATCCCGAAAGAGATTCTAACTGATCAGGGCACGTCATTCATGTCACGTACACTACGCAAACTATACGAGTTACTGGGCGTCCACTCAATCCGGACTAGTGTGTACCATCCTCAGACTGATGGTCTGGTGGAGCGGTTTAACAAGACACTAAAGAACATGATTCGTAAGTTTGTGCACGAGGATAGCTGTAACTGGGATAAATGGTTGGACCCTCTGTTGTTTGCAGTGCGGGAGGTTCCCCAGGCCTCCACGGGATTTTCTCCCTTTGAACTCCTGTTCGGCCGGAAGCCGCGGGGTGTCTTGGACCTGTTAAAGAAAACTGGGAGACGGGTCCAAGCACCAGCAAAAACGAGTAGCAATACGTCCTGGACCTGAGAGCAAAACTCCACTCACTGGGTCAGTTATCACGGGAGAATTTGCTCCAGGCCCAGGAACGTCAACAGCGGCTGTACAACAGAGGGGCAAAACGTAGACACTTTTCACCGGGAGATAAAGTGCTTGTATTGCTACCATCACCTAGCTCAAAATTGCTCGCCAAGTGGCAAGGACCCTTTGTGGTCACACGGCGAGTGGGGGATGTTGACTATGAGGTGGTGCGTTCTGACAGGGGTGGGGCCACACAAATTTACCACCTCAACCTCCTTAAAGCATGGAGGGAGGTGACGGCTGTTTCTCTGGCTACCACGGTGATCGAGAGGGATGAGTTGGGACCGGAGGTGACTAATTCAAACCGGTCAGCGCCGGTCCCCGTTGATGACCATCTCTCGCCGAGCCAGACAGCAGACATGGCCTCATTGCAACATCGTTTTACGGATGTGTTCTCTCCCCTGCCAGGACACACCAGCCTCATACACCACCACATAGAAACACCCCCGGGTGTGACAGTGCGGTCACGACCCTATCGGCTGCAAGAACACAAGAGGAAAATTGTTCGGGCGGAGCTTCAGGCCATGTTGGAGATGGGAGTAATAGAGGAGTCCAACAGTGACTGGTGTTGCCCCATCGTGCTGGTTCACAAGTCCGATGGGTCAATACGGTTCTGTGTGGACTAACGCAGGGTCAACGAGGTGTCCAAATTCGATGCCTATCCAATGCCCCGGGTCGATGAACTCCTGGATCGGCTGGGCACGGCTCGCTTTTATACGACACTGGATTTGACCAAGGGCTACTGGCAGATTCCCTTTGTCGCTAGAGTCCAGGGAAAAGACGGCCTTCTCCACTCCGTACGGTTTGTACCAGTTCTTCACACTCCCGTTCGGATTGTTCGGGGCCCCAGCCACATTTCAGCGCCTCATGGACCGAGTGCTGCGGCCTCACTCTGCATATGCTGCGGCCTACTTGGATGATGTGATCATTCACAGTGAGACCTGGGAGCAGCATATGCAGCAGGTGGGGGCAGTGCTTGAGTCCCTGAGGCGGGCGGGGCTCACGGCCAATCCGAAGAAGTGTGCGGTTGGACGGAGGGAGGTACGGTATTTTGGGTACCACTTGGGGGGCGGGCAGGTCCGGCCGCAGGTGCAAAAGACCGCGGCGGTTGCGGCCTGCCCAACACCCAAGACAAAAAAGGAGGTCAGGAGGTTTCTGGGGCTGGCCGGTTACTACAGGAGGTTCATTCCTGCCTTCTCGGAGCTGACCAGCCCCCTAACCGACCTGACCCGGAAGGGTGCCTCGGATCCGGTCCAGTGGACGGAGCAGTGTCAGCTGGGGTTTGAGAGGGTAAAACAAGCCCTCAGTGGGGAGCCGCTCTTGTACACTCCTAACTTCTCTCTCCCTTTCACCCTGCAGACCGATGCCTCGAACAGTGGGCTGGGGGCCGTTTTGTCCCAGGAGGTGGAGGGGGTCGACCACCCCGTACTGTACATTAGCCGAAAGCTGGCTCAGCGGGAGGTGAACTAATACGGTGGAAAAGGAGTGCCTCGCCATACGGTGGGCGGTCGGTGCCCTCCGCTACTACCTCCTGGGGTGCTCATTCACCCTCCGGTCGGACCATGCCCCGTTCAAATGGCTCCACCGCATGAAGGCTGCCAAAGCGCGGATCACTCGCTGGTATCTGGCATTACAGCCTTTCCGGTTCAAGGTGATCCATAGGCCGGGTAACCGCATGGTCGTGGCTGACTTTCTCTCCCGCTCTGTGGAGGGGGGGGGGAGTGGGTGTGCGGCCGGCGGGATCCCGGCCTAAGTCAGGCGGTGGGGGTATGTGGCAGCGGGCTGTGGTGATGGCACCGGCTGCTGGAGGAGAGGGAGGAGTGGCTCTGCCGGGGATCAGACAGCTGACCAGAATCAGGTAATCAGTCAGCTATATAAGCATGTTTGTAACCTGGTTCTGGTCTCTTGCAGTAGGCTGGGTCCGGGGAGAGGACCGGAACGGACAGAGACATAGACAGAGACAGAGGCAGAGCCAGAGCCGCAGAGCCGTTCCTCAGCCCCGACACGGCTGTTAATTTATGTTCCTGCCTGTTATGTTTTCCCCTTTTTGCTGGGGCCATTGAATAAACGGTCACCCGGCCAATTAAACCTCCCCCGAGTCGGGTTTCTTCCACCGGTGAGCCCCCGCGCTCACACAGGTAAATCCAGCAACCAAGGAGCACCAACGGTTGTCCTAGTACCTCTTGCAGAAGGTGCAGGTCAAGGTGCTGTCATCGCTGCTGTGAACCAACCAGCCTCTCCGCACTGCCATTAAAACTGCAGTAAAACGCCACAGCTCTCCTCCCGTCGTCTTTTCTCGGGTGTTTTCACCCCTGCAATGTGTCGCCATATCTTTAATCCTTTCATTTTCAACTTCCTCGTCTTCTGCTTCTTTCTTTCTAAATTCAATTCCTGCTTCTAAACGTTTATTCTTCTTCTGTCTGATGAATGTTGAATGGTGGTGGACAGTGAGGGACAAATTTGAAAGCCAAAATGCAAATACAATTATATTGCAAAGTCTGCATTTTTCACAAGCCCGCCAATGACGAGTGACCCAATTATTTTACCCGCCAAAACACATTTTTACCGGCATTTGGCGAGTACTAATGTGAAGCTCTGGGTTTGGCTGCGCTGGGCTGAGCTAACGTGTAGTGCAGGGATATTCAACTACATCCTGCTGTGGGTCGAACTGTCGAAGGGCGGTGGTTTGTGGGCCGAACATTGCCTGCTTCCTGTTTCATTAAATAACAGCAACCGCAGCTGTTGCCTTTTTGTGCAAGAAATAAAGAGAAACATAACCAGCTACAGCTTTTTGATAACAAATCCAAGTAAGAGTGCCTGCTGCAGCAGACAGATTACTAATGTTTATCTGACACCTGCACCAACGAGGAAAATCACTCTGCCTTGACTGAGCTCCGACAGAAACATTTGGTTGATATGAGGTGAGGGCAATCCGCAAACAATGATGCAGATGCTCATTGGCTGCTTTTGTTCAGGAGGCGCGATTGCCTGTTTTTATGGCATTCATGTGCGAGAAGTCAGACTCGCAAGTATATGTTGATCCAAACATCGCTAACACAAACAGAGCCAGTTTCTTCATCTGTAACATCACAGCCCTCTCCCTCAAGAGCATCCTTCAGTTCCCGCCAACATGATGCTTGTATTTCAATCGTCTCCAGTTGCAGGAGAACTTCATCCATGTCATGTAACTTGAGGAACGTTCCTGCTTTGGGAGAAATGTGTAGTGTGCTGCTGAATGGGTTCTTCACAACATGCAGTAAGTTTTTTGGAATATCAGAGTCATTAAAAGCACTGTGCAACGTTATGCCTCAAATCATCCAGAAAGTCTGACATGACTTGTGTGACTTTGGCACTCTGTGACGACTTGATGAAGTCCCTGAGAGTGGGAAAGTGCAGCATTCTGCCATGAAGTTTCTTTTCAAAAGCAGTTAACTTTTCAACCAAATCAACAACTGTTTTATCTCTCCTCTCAAGTCCCAAGTTAAGCACATTCAAAGGATGAAGGATGTCACTTAGATAGCGTAACCTCAGACACGAGATTCTCATCCAGTCTATTAGTTAGAAATGTGCCAGCTTTCTCCAGTGATCATTTCCTCTCTGAGCTCATCGACTCTATTCAGTGCATTCTCCTGATTAACCATCTCACATTGTTAAGTCACAGTAGGTCACCATGCTGACAGACATATCAGCAAGTTGGTTTTTCTCGGTGTGACAGTAGACAGTCGTGCAATCGTACAGTCATACAGTCGTACAGTCGCACCGTCATGCAGGCATACAGTCGCACAGTCACACCGTCATACAGTCATACAGTCGTACAGTCGCACAGTCATAAAGTCGTACAGTCGCACAGTCTTACAGTCACACCGTCATACAGTCTTACAGTCAGCCCTTTGGTTCGACCTGACATGGAGGCAGCCCGTCTGCAACCAGCCAGAGTCCAGTCCATCGTCTTTAACGGAAAAACACCAACCATGTTTTGTTTGTTTGTTTTTACAAACAAAGAAACAAAGTTGCGCTGTGTCCCAATTGTCCGTTGATTCGTCCGCAGTCAGCGACATGAACTCAGTTTCAATCAACCAAACAAGCAAAAAACGTTCACCCTTCTTGCAGTTGTGGGATCCGACAGAGCGATTGCCTTATTTGAAGATATCACCAGTTGTTTCAGTTTGTTGTCTGTTACCACCTCCTCCACCACGGCCAGTGTAGCGGCCCTGACAGTCCTGCCCCAACAACAAATGACTTGACTTGTCGTTGATCAGTTGAAATCAGAAGTGGCTTGAATGAAAGGCCTCGAGATCAGGGATTCATTCCAGTGGAGGGTCAAAATTGAATCTGGGGCGAGAGTCGGGGGCTTCTTTAAATTATAAAAATAATTATGTTAAATTAATATTAAATATATATTAATATAATATATTAAATAATCACTATGAAATATATTAAGACAGACAGAACATTACTAGGCCTTGGGCCTTTTTTCCTTTTTTGAAATAGAAAGACATTAAGTGCAATCGTCAAAGCAACATTGAGAAAATCTGCCCCCATGGGACCAAAACCCAACGTGGTTTGAACAATCTTTTGAAATCAGGAATTGTAGTAGAATTGGACAATTTGAGTTTTGTAGAAATCAGTACTACACTAACAATGAACAAAGCAACATGGGACAAATCACGGCCCAATTAATCCCACAGAGCAGCACAGACTCCAAGGTGACACAAGAGTCTTCATCAGGGGCCTCATGTACTAACAACTACGTGGATCTCACACTAAACGCCAGCGTACGCAAGAATCCCCGGAAAAAAATTCCGGATGTATCAATAAGTGCGTGCTCCAGGATCCGCGCACCTTTCCTTCATACATCCCACTCAGCGTGGAATTGGCCGGGGCCGCCCTCGTTACATCTAAACAGGGTCTCTGCTGTCCACGCTCGCAAAAAGATGTGGAAGAAGAAGAAGTTGAGGGCGTGTGAGCTGGAGGTGCTGGTCGGGGAGGTGGAGGAGAAACAAGGGGTTTGTTCGGCAGCCTGTCGCGTCAGTATAAAAAAAACAAACAATGTGAGGAGAAGGTTTGACAGAGAGTGGACGCGGTGGGTTCGGAACCACATCAAAGTGGTCGGACGTCCAGCAGCCAGACAGGTGGGGGTCAGAGAGAGGAGCTCACACACGCCGGCCCCCGCGCTGACTCCCAGAGCCTGGAGGGTAAGTGGGGGGTCCAATTCTTACTGCAACATTCCCACATGCGTTGCCATCGATGTAAACGCAAGAATAACACACAATCAGGCATTTCAATA
>CAESWR010000259.1:1102134-1118481 GCA_903171835.1 Mullus surmuletus | reverse complement strand
CACAAACACACAAACTGTAACACTTTAGTAACCAACCAAGTGCATGGTTAAGTGAGATATGGTGCACACACACACACGTACACAAACACACATATGAACTGTATCACTTTAGTAACCAACCAAGTGTGTGGTTCAGGGATGGTGAGATTCACCAATTCAATCCGATACATATGTTTGCGATGCGGCTGCATCAGTACATTTCTGGGTGCATTGGATGTAATTCACGGGTGAATTTGCGGTGCATCCCTTCTAGCCTGTCAGCATCGGTAAATTCCATGGGTAAATCGATTATATCATGTTCTACTCCCTGCCCTATGGTGTTTCCGTGGCAACCTGAATGCACTCTCGCCTCCCGGGCGAGGACAACGTTAGCAGCAACGAGATATTTAATGCACCAAAAAGGACAAATAAATCAAACGTGGCAATAGTTTGGGTTTTTCAAGCGGGAATGTAATCTTTACAAGACACGCGCAATCTGCAAACTACGCTGTGCGGCTATCAAGTACGCCAGTAGCACTACGAATCTACGGAGGGCAGACACTACTAATGTGTTGCACGAATGTCATATTATTTTCCATATTCACATTTTTAATACTGTGCTTTCTGAAACTGTTCAACCATGAAGATTTACAAGTTTTATGCAATTAAAGAGACAGAGAACATAATGAGGAGTAAGGAGTGCTTAATATAGACACAATTGAATGCTCTGTCCGCACAGGGGGACTAGTAAGATTGAATGGTTTGCTCAATAAAAACCAACCAAATATTAAAAACATCCCTCAAATTGATTCGAAGAGTAAAGCAGAATTGTCCTATTGAGGTGAAAAACCTGATGCGAGCTCATAAACTCTCGTACCGCAACTAACTGTATCGAAACTGGATCACATCCTATCGATCCAAATCTCATTGTAATTAAGTCATATCGTTATCAAATCATTTTTGAATCGCATCGTATCATGAACAGGAGAGAATCGTATCACATCGCATCGACTGGGGGGTTCAGTGTAGTGTGAATGCATCGTATCGGTGGCAGCATATCAAGATGTGTATCGAACCGACCTCAGTGGTGAAGAGATACTGTACATACCTAGTGTTTTAGTGTGTTATGGTACACAGACACACACACACACACAATCACACACTCAGTGCTGGAGAACAGTGATCAGCACACTCCCTAAACCCAAGAGTCATTATTCTGGCCTCCTCCTCTGAATGCAGCTTCCCATCATGAAACATGGATGCCACATGTGAGTGTGTCATCAGCAGCTCTCACGCTGGTAATGGTCTCACCGTCCCGTCCCGCCTCAGCTCACCAGACGCAGTTTGCAGGAAATTATTCATGAGTCGACGGCATCCTGCTGTAATATTAGTGGGCCTCAGATGATTCATTGATGGAGGATGACAGCGACGCCACATCCAGCCGCTCTGTCATTGAAAGTTGAGTGTCAACTCTGCAACAAATAAGAACCTTCAGTGGGTCGCTGTCGTGTCCCCAATCCCAGAATGAACTTGCACGAAGAACAAATGGAACCAGCAGCTGCAATAATGATGACGGAGGGAAAAGAGGAAGTCAGACGACGTCAATCGGCTGAAAATAATCACACGAAAAACACAAACCTACCCAGACCACGGAGAGAGGAACGTACCCAGACCACAGAGAGAGGAACGTACCCAGACCACAGAGAGAGGAACCTACCCAAACCACGGAGAGAGGAACGTACCCAGACCACAGATAGAGGAACGTACCCAGACCACGGAGAGAGGAACGTACCCAGACCATGGAGAGAGGAACGTACCCAGACCACAGAGAGAGGAACACACCCAGACCAGGGAGAGAGGAACACACCCAGACCACGGAGAGGAACGTACCCAGACCACGGAGAGAGGAACGTACCCAGACCACGGAGAGAGGAACGTACCCAGACCACGGAGAGAGGAACGCACCCAGACCACAGAGAGAGGAACCTACCCAGACCACAGAGAGAGGAACGCACCCAGACCATGGAGAGGAACGCACCCAGACCACAGAGAGAGGAACGTACCCAGACCACAGAGAGAGGAACCTACCCAGACCATGGAGAGGAACTTCCACGGAGAGAGGAACGCACCCAGACCACGGAGAGAGGAACGCACCCAGACTACGGAGAGAGGAACCTACCCAGACCACGGAGAGAGGAACGCACCCAGACCACGGAGAGAGGAACATACCCAGACCACAGAGAGAGGAACGCACCCAGACCACAGAGAGAGGAACACACCCAGACCACGGAGAGGAACGTACCCAGACCACGGAGAGGAACATACCCAGACCACGGACAGGAACGCACCCAGACCACAGAGAGAGGAACGCACCCAGACCACGGAGAGGAACGCACCCAGACCACAGAGAGAGGAACCTACCCAGACCACTGCATGCAATGCATTAATGATGACGGAGGGAAAAGAGGAAGTCAGACGACGTCAAAGGGCTGAAGATAATCACACGAACAACACAAACCTACCCAGACCGCGGAGAGAGGAACGTACCCAGACCACGGAGAGGAACATACCCGGACCACAGAGAGAGGAACGTACCCAGAACACGGAGAGAGAAAATGTTTGCGGTGCGACTGCATCAGTAAATTTAGGGGTGAATCGGATGTAATTCACGGGTGAATTTGCGGGTGAATTTGCGGGTGAATTTGCGGTGCATCGCTTCTAGCCTGTCTGCATCGGTAAATTCCATGGGTAAATCGATTAGATCATGTTCTACTGCCTGCCCTATGGTGTTTCTGTTGCAACCTGAATGCACCGTCGCCTCACTGTGCAGGAACGGATGTCAGAAGTACACAGTTGATTAATACATCTGTGATGCAAATACACACCCACTTCTAATGGGTGAAGCTTTGACCTCGAAGAGAGGTCATCAGGTGGTCCCCAACCTTCACCGAGCGTTTCCACCCTTAACCGCCACACCCTCCAGTTAGCGGGTCCGCGGTGACTGGCCAGGTCATTGCCCCTCCCCTCCAGGCTTCCAGCTTGTGTCCTCTCTCTTATGCCAGAGCCAACAGGAGCCTCTCTCAGACGCTTCTTCCAGCCTACAAACGGCTGCTCTCCTCAAGTGGCCTCTCAGGCCAATCTTCGTCATTAGATCCCACACGGAAACCCGTGTGGGATCCCGCGTAGAGCCCGTATAGATCCCACATGCCAATTAAGCACCGGTTCACCGCAGGGCTGCGTGCTGAGCTCCTTCCTGTACTGCCTTTGCACCTACGACTGCAGTCCAGCCCATGGAAACAACATCATCGTCAAATTTGCTGACGACACCAACGTGGACGGACTGATCTCGAAAGGGAAACGAGGCAGCCTACAGGGAGGAGGTCCAGAAGCTCATGACATGCTGCTCTGACAATAACCTGGCCCTGAACACCACAAAGACTAAGTAGATTATCATGGACTTCAGGAGGACCAGAACTGACCTGAGGGTCCACACATTCATGTTCCTGGGAGTCCTGACCATGACCTCTCCTGGACAGACAATGTCACGGCTGTCATTAAGAAGGTTCAGCAGCATCTTCACTTCCTGAGAGTCCACGGGAAGAACAACCTGGACAGGAAGCTGCTGCTGGCCTTCTACTGCTCGTCCATGGAGAGCCTGCTGACCTGCTGAGTCTCCACCTGGTACGGGAGCTGCACCGCTGCAGACGGGGAGAGGCTTCAGAAGACAGTCAGAGCTGCGCAGAGGTTGGTTGGTTGTCCTGATGTTGGACATTGGATGCTGGATGTTGGATGTTGGAAATGGTATCTTTGCAATGATTTTTTTCCATATCACAATACAATGGTGAATAAAAAAAAATCTTCATGAGCATCTTTGGTTTCTGCAGTAATACAACACATTACAGATCAACCATAGAAAATAACTTATCAGTTTATCTCTGAAGCACATGTTACAACATTTACAGTATTTGTGTGTGTGTGTGTGTGTGTGTGTGTGTGTGTGTGTGTGTGTGTGAAACCTGAGGTGTGTGTTCTCAGCTACAGGGACTGCGGATGGAAACAAGCTGTGTCTCTAATCTGGCTCAGCAGTGCATCTCTTCTCTTGTTCTGGAGATGGATGCTGTTTGTGTGTTTGTGCACCGTCGCTGACAAATACACAAATACACTCTCAACTGAGATAAAGTATCACCGCCTGTGTGTACAACACTGAGGCGGCTCTACTCCACATCAAGATATCGCTGCAAAAACGCACAGACTCCGTGCCGACGCCTGGCTGATCAGGTGCGTTACTATTTATTTTATTTTTTTTACTTTTTATTGTGAAAGACAGGACAAGAAACACAGTGGACGTACATCGATGCATGTGTGTGTGCTTGTGTGTGTGACTTAGGTACAATAGAAAATACTAATGGTGTTTATAGCAGCAATAGTGGGGCCAATGATAATATATAATAGCATATAACAGTATGAATAATAATAGTTGTGGCAGCAATAACAATAGCAACAGCAACAGTGGTAATAACAGCAATAGCTCCAAAAATAAGAAAGAAAAATTGGAAGCAATGGATGAAAGAGAGATGTGGCAGGGTGGGTAAATAAATGGAATTCCAAAAGACAAATAAAAAAACAATTCTGGGGGGGGGGGGGATATATTTATATATATATGTATGTATACATTTGTGCATGATAATATTTTTTGTACATTATCATGCACAAAAAATATTATCATGCACAAATTTGACCCCCACACGCCATTCAGTAGGACTGTATTTTGCGCGTCTGTATTTTGTGCTGCTGCGGCGCCGGCATCACTGACACTGACAATCACGCAGTCTGAGTTTCGAGAGAGATGGTGAAGGGAATTCATCACAGCCACATGTGGGGAACGGGTTTCATCTTTACATCTTCACGGGGAGCGGGCCGGTCTGCTGCTGTATCTACGCGGGTGCAGGAGGTTGCAGGTCTCCAAACGTGGACGAGTGCAGCACTCTGGCCCATCCTGCTGGAACCTGCCAAGCCGACACACAGGTGCAGTACCACCTATGTTGAGACAGGCTCATGTGGAGTTCGGGGGCTGAGATGTTTGAGTCTAACTGAGGGATGGTGGATTCATCGTGAGCAGGTGCATGTAAACGTCAGAGACAGGAGGCTATGGGAAAATGTAAACACCCAAGAATGTCTTAGGGGAGTAAAATGAATACCAGGGGGCTTTGATAGGAGATAAGAGATGTCCTGCTACGGGCATAAAGAAACCCACCCAGGCTGGCCCACCATGATATAGAAATGTATAAGAGCCCTCGCAGGACAAAGGAAGTTGGGAATCCTCCTCAAGACCTCAGACAGTGTGTCATTGCGCGGGACCTCCTCTGCTGGGGTCCAATTCGCCGGAGATTTCTGGCTGTAGTGCAGACGCTATTTGATGCTTAACTTGAATACATTCATTGTAATCACATCATCAAGTCTCTGAAGATTTTTCCTCTCATCCAACATCGGCACCACAGCAGGTTTACAGCCCGGATCCAACAACCATTGTGCTTTTATTTGTGAAATGCACACTGTAAATTTTCCAATTTAAAATTCTGCAGGAATATTATCACTAACTGACATTTGACCTGCTCCAGCACGGCTACAAACATTCAGTCATTAGTATTTACATGTTTCTTACAATGCTTGTCCATACAATAAGATATGAATAAACTAAGATTATAGCTACAGGTTCTTTATTAACCTGTAAAATACTCCTTCCTTAACTCAGCTTCCTCGCTGCTTTCCACCCAAAATTAGAGAGAGAGCGATTGCGAGAGAGAGTCACAGCATGATGGTAGAGGGAGCATCAACGAGTATAGAGAGAGCGAGAGAGCGCCCGCAGAATGGTGGAGCTACCTTGGCGATTAGAGCAGAGAGCGACAGCGTAGTGGCGAGAGAGCAGCGAAATAAAATGTTTTTTTTTATTGTCTCAGTGGGAAATAATGTTATTTGATAAGTAAAACAAAGCACACGCATGAAGGCATAATAAAAAGGATAAATGAAACATATGCATGAAGGCAGGAAGAGTTGGTGTGTGATTGACATATAGCAGTTAGATCCTGTAAGGCTGGTGTTTGTCCGGTCGGCCTTTGTTTACCAACGCTCATTCAGTCAGAAAACTCACTCTTCGGATATTTTTGTGTGTGCAGTGACGGAGCTACAGGGGGACCTTCTATCATTGAATACCTGTCATGTGCGCACACACACACACACACACACACACACACACACACACACACAGGTGATCTGCTGTGGATGTGAGTGACGCTCCTCTCAGCCCACACACTCCTCTAATGAGCTGTGACTGTTTATTTAATTACCAATCATTATCTTCCCAATGAAGTTGGAAACACTTTGCTCCAAAGGCGACACTGCTCATCACCTGACCTTCCTTTTCTCATTTTTCACCCTCCTCTTCTTGTTGTCTTGTCGGTGATGATATGAGCTGGATGTGCTGGATTCTGCAGCAGACTGAGCGAGCAGGTGTGTGTGATGGTGTGATGATGTCATTCGTCTGCCAGTTACACCAATTTTGTTTCTTTGTGTGTGAACCAAAACACACTTAACTGCACACTTGGTAAGTTACTAAAGTGAAACAGTTTGTGTGTGTGTGTGTGTGAGTGTGTGTGTGTGTGTGTGTGTGTGTGTATCTGCCATAACACACTTAATCATGCACTTGGTTGGTAACCAAAGTGATACAGGTCATTTTTAATAACTGTTGTTCTAGTCTGCGCACAACACGCTCCCTCTCGCTTCCTGCTTCCCACCCGGCTACCGTAATAACCATTGCTGTAGTCAACACGCACCATGTTTTTTATCAATGCTGGAATCGGGTCATCGTGACCCGGGACTCTGCCATCCGAGGACGTCTGGTCACCTTCGTCTTCGGTGAACGTCAGGTCGACGTCTCACGCAGCGACACACTGATGTTTCCATTTCGATGGAAGTAATAAGTTGATATCTGTGTTTGGCTCGCCGCTTTAAGTCTCACACCAACAGATGCCTGAAATGCTCTTAACGATTAGAAATCAGATACACGATCAAGGTCAAAAGTAACTAATTCTCTAATTAGAAAATATCTGCATAGTGTTTTATTCATCAAAGCTTGTCAGCATTTAGACTCGTGTGCCCGTTTGATCAAGCAATGACTGCTGATGTTAAGACAGGGGCTGCAATTATTGCACATACGTGGAGTCACTCTGGAGCCAGCGAGCGAGCACCACTTCCACCACATCAAATTTTCACAAAGGTTTGACGGAGCAGCAGAAAGAGAGCTCGGCGCCTCATTGATTCTGTCAGAAGTGTCTATATGCAAATGACTCCCTCAGATAATCTCCAAAGTCAACTGCTGCTTCTGAAGCTCCCTGACAAATTGTGCTCCTTTATCTCAAACCCTGTCGGCCCCCCGTGGTGGGGTGAGCAGACGCCCCTGATTTATGGGACAGACCCCGTTTTGGACGACCTGTCCCCTGTTGAAGCTGTCCCTGAAAATGTCCCCGATTTCAGCATTTTAGGATTGTTAGTTATTGTTAGTAGGTAATAACGTTTATTTCATTTTCCCACACAAAGATGTGATGGGATCTCAGCGTGGACACTGAAGATGCATGTGAATGCTGCAGGTGGAACCAAAGCCTGAGCGTCACCAGACAGCTCAGTGAGCGGACGTCCTCTTCAACCCCGACATGTCCTCTTTTTTGAGACCTACAAATGTGTCACAGCGGAATTTCAACTTGTCCCGGACTCACTTGTCCGGGACTTTGGAACTACAGGGTCCATTACCAACCCTTTACCCATTACCAACCCTCAGGGGCCGCGATCCTGACAGGTACACTACCCCCCCCCCCCCCCACACACACTAACACACACAGGAAGTACACACTTCAGGAAGTAAAATGCAGAAAAAAGTCACACACATACACACACACACACACACGGCCTTTATGGGAAGTTGTTTCACTTGGTCAGTTCAGGTTTGTCTTTCAGAGGACTTGTGATGAGCCAAAGTTCTCCAAAGACGACGGGCCTTTTAGGAGTTTTTGATATGATCCGACATAACAGAGCGAGACAGTTTGTCAGCGATGGGCTGCTCACCTCTAATTGTATTTTCCTGTGAGGGACAAATACTTTATCTGGACGAGATCAAGAATGTCTCATTTTATCTGAAACGAGATTACAGAGGCAGCGAGTTCAGCTGAGGAGATTCAGTTAGACTCAATCTTTGGCCCGTCTGTTCCATTCTCCGAAATGTGCTGTGATCAGACCAGTGGATGAGATCAGCATCCACGGGCGCCCTCGCTCGCCCTCGCTCGCCCGCCGCCCCTCGTCCAGCTGCTGAGTGATTGGAGACACGTTCTGCCCCATTAGAGCCAGCGTGGCCGCAGCAGCAGCGGCTCCTCCTCGCTCTGCTGCGGCTGCTCGGAGCCGCGAGGTGCAAGCAGCTTCCAGCGGCGGAGTGGAGGAGGCGTGGCAGGCTTTAGCCACAGGAACCACGGTGGAGTTCCACGCCGTGAAGCGTCGACAACTCCTTGAAAATAAATAAGCGACACCTCGTTTGCAACTGGATTGTCTTCAGCCCGACTGGAATGGTGATTTATTTAGCCTTTTTTCTGTGTGAAACGATTTCCTAAACATATATTCATATAAAAAACATCAACATTATATGAAACTTAATAAAAACACATTCATATATATTTTGTACTGTTATATGTAACATATATTAATATATGTTTAGGGTGACCAAATGTCCCGTTTTCACACAATGATGAAAATGTCCTGGTCGTCATTGTTTTATGCTGATACAACTAATCTTATTTACAGGTCGATTTTTCAAACACAGAAGAAACATTATTTCTATCATTATTTCATTCCAGAGATGCTAAAGTTGTTTTGCAGCATGTAAACGTGTCAAAGAGATATTATTTTAGGCATCATCAATCATGTTGATAACCTCTGAGAAGCCTTTCTGAATGTGTGTCTTTGCTTACAGAGAGTATTTGGTAGTAGAACAATGTTCTGTCCATTCAGAGGAGGCAGACTTTACATGGATTGACATTATAAGGCATCTTTCAGTCCACTTCCAGTACCATTGCACTCGCTCTTCGCCGGGTTTTTGGTCATCAAATGCTCGCCCCATATATGGTAATCTATGTATTATTTGTTATTTATTTAGCTATTTTATTTATTTGTCTATTTGATTGATTCATCTTTCTATTATACTTGTTCACTACACTAAAGAAATATTAGTGGCGGCTGGGGAAAAATACTCAATACTCAATACTCAATACTCAATACTCAATACTCAATACTACAATACATTTCCTGCCAAATCAAAAGTCAAAGGACGACTACATTTAAACAATGACAGTGTGTGCACATGTGTGTGTGAGTGTGTGTATGAGTGTGTGAGAATGTGTGTGTGTGTGTGTGTGTGTGTGAGAGAGAGAGAAAGAGGGTATGTTTGTGTTTCTAAGGTGAGTGTAATATGATGAGTGAATGGAGGAGATGACAGTTCTTATTTTTATTTTTTTTCAATGACTTCAACGTGTCACTGAGAAAATCAGGGATGTCCCGTGTCAGTTTTTCTCTATGGAGAACATCGCCAGAGCGTTGAGAGATCTTGTGCCACACTATTCCCAAGGAAAGTTTTTTTCCTTTTTAAAGTGGAGAAGCACCTCTCTGACTCTTGACGTTACAGTTTCTGTGAATGTATCTTGAAGGTTGTTTTCCATCAAACCCTGAACGAGAGCCACTGGAACTCTGGAACTCCTCGTGATAGTAGCTGCAGAACAGCTCTGTTTGAAGTCTGGCTTTGCCCAGTGATTGATGGGCTTCCACCGCGGTATAAAGTGCTGAATCTGGGAACTTCCTGTTGTGTTGTGGGAATAAGTCTCCCTGCAGCAGAGCGGCGCTGAGCAGGTGCTCGGTGAAGGAAAACCCCTCCTTGTCCTGGAACATAATGGTGTCATCTTCCTGCTGGGCCGACGCGTGTCGAGAACAAAGGCCCCTCGGGAACAAAGGGAGCCCCGACCACGGAATGCCGCCAAAATTCAAAATCCATCTTCTGAACTCAATTTCCCAGCATCCTTTGCTCCGGCCGCCGCACCCAGCGGGGAATCCCCGCACGTCACCACTGGACTACAAAACACCAGAGCTGCCCTCCAACGACGCTCCCACGACGCTTTCCAGCATCCTGCGACTTCAGTGAGGATCATCGCCAAGAAGTTCGCCGTTGTTGCACCGTGTGACCCGAGGTAGGAGTTTCGGCTGGTTACGGCCGTCGAAGCAGTATCGATACTGGTTCGACGGCGATAACCAGCCGAAACTCCTACCTCGCTGGACGAGACGGGATTCCCCTCATCAGTGAGATGAAACAGTGATGTCATATTACAAGACAGAGTTGTTTTTAAGCCGAATGCACAGCAGGAACTACATTCCTGACATACGGTACCTGCCGGGCGGAGGGATTCCAAAGAAAGTAGTTCTGAGTACGTGCTTCATGTGTTGTAATGTTACATAATTAGGCATTATGTTTTCATAGCGTGGTGAAGTTGTCCATAAGAGTGTTTTGGAGTCATTTGATGGTGTATTTCATTAGTCTTGAAGAGAGGAGGGGCTGCAGGAGGGGCTGCACTGCTCACCTCCATGTAAACGCTGAGCAGCGGCTCGCTTTCCTCCTGCGTTCTCAAAACAACGGGCACTGACGAGTAAAGTAAATGTACCGACTCACGTGATGATAGGGATTACAGCAATCGGGTGTAAAAATGTTGAACTATCCCTTTAAATTCACCATCATCCCTCTGACTTGTTGTGAGGGCGATATTTTCAGCGCTCAAAGACCATAATATCCTGCGACACTGATTGTGCACATATTGCCGCCCACCATTGTGGCTGCGCTGCTGCGGCGCTCGGAGCAGCGAGCCGCCACGGAGCCACACGAGTCTGTCTGTGGAAATCCACTGGTGAGTGAACGCCAGCTGGTGGAAATGTAGTTTATGCAATTCATTTGGAAAGGGGAAAAAGGTACATTGAACAGACATTTATATCTGTCTTTGTAAAAGTCTATTTGACCTTTTCTCCCCTCTTCTCAGGGAGGGCGGCGCCCCCTATGGGCCGGCTGCCACTGATCTCTGGCCTTTAATGCTCACATTCATCGCCGCGTTGCCTGCTGGACAACAAACGGGTGGAGGTTTCCCTGGTTTTCTTGTCTCTCACATTATGCGTCTGACACTGGAAGCAGCCGTCTCACCTCAAACACTCCACCAGGGGCTACAGAAGAGGAGCGCTGGCAGCCGGCGCAGTGCGCTTTCTAGACATTATTGTGCACTTTTCCCACTCGACTCGGTGTTTTCGCAGCCTTTGCAGTTGTTGTTTGTTCTCTGGGAGGAGCAGTCAGGTCACTGCCGGGAGGCGAAGCGTCTGCAGCGTCTGACACCTGTCAACGCCTCTCGTCCGCTTCCACGCTGCTTTGGTGACATTTCATTTCCGGGATCTTTTTTGCGAGCGACAGCAGCTGGACCAATGAGATGAGCCGGATTTTGTGTCGTCATACTTGTGAGTGAGGCTGCTGTCAGCTCATTGGTGGCGGAGCGGGAGAGGGGGCGGGGAATACATTTGCCAGAACATTTGATATAAAACACTCCATCATTGATCCATTCTTTTGACATTTGACAGTGTTTTTGATTCTCATAGTACAGGACATTGCGTCCCGTTTCAGCTCAATACATGACATCGCTTTTTAAGGGATAATTAGCAGCCCCAACAACGTGCTAATTGAAGCACTTGCTGAGCCGCCCCCCCCCACCACCACCACCACCACCAGCACCACACACACACACACACGCACACACACACACACACACACACACGGCGCTGCTCCTGACAGCTGCTCTCTTGTTTGAACATGAATTTTATTTGCGGTGGCCTTTGCCCCTCAGCCAAATCCCACAACAATTAAGACACAGATAAAGTGTTGGACGAGCAGCGCCGCTAATGACATGTGGCCCTCAGGGCTGCTCGGCCTCACTGCTGAGAGGCCTCCAGGCTCCAGGCTCCAGGCTCCAGGCTCCAGGCTCCAGGCTCCAGGCTGACTGGCCGGCTCCTCCCCCTGCGAGGTTTGTTTCGATCGTGTTAAACAGATCGTCTCTCGGGGACAAACTGGCTTTTCTCCTCCGAGGGCTTACGACTAATATATGGCTCAAAGACATCTGGCTCCGTTTGCCAGTTCTACAAAAACATAAAGGTCGTTGTCAAGTCAACTGCAAGTACAACTCAATGTTTCTGGTACTTTTCGATATTTTCATTGAATCTTACTCTCATTGTTACTGGTTCTGCCTCTTTTTTTGCGTCAAACGTCAACTTTGAAATGTATTTATTCAAATTTTAAAGAAAATGAATATCCTTTAGAAAAATGTAGCTATATTCATCCAAAGCGGCCAAAATGGCTTGAAAGTGCTTTTTTAGTACCTGCTTCTTCAAGGTTCCAAAATAAGCAGCGCGGTACTTTATTGCTGAGTGACACTGATTGGTCCAGAGACTCGCCAATGCGTCATCAACAGCATCCATGACGGAGGAAACAGCAGCGCAATTTTTTCTTCTTCTTCTTGTCTTTTATTATAATGGCAATGAAAAAGGGCATGGCGTGCTCTTTCGAGGAGGTACAAACCTTCGCACGTAAGAGCTGGACGGCGGCGCTCGCAGCTTTCAGGCTAATGCGTGTTCACGGCTACGATGGGACCTCTGTGCAGCGCTGGGACCACAACAGCCGGAGTTGGGGGAACCGCTGAAGTGACATCACGGGAGTTTCGCGCTTCAGACAGGGCGAAGTTTGCAGGAAATGTTCCCCCAAAAAATTACCGGCTCCCAAAAGCGAGTCGAGTCGAGTCGAGCCGGGTTTGCTATAAAAATCTGTCACTGCAGAAAAAATGAGAATGCCTTGAATTCATTGCTGTTAATCATTGACCATCTGAGGATCTAATAATGTTAATATTTACCTTCTTGAATTGCATTTTATGGAAATTATTGGAGTTTTTGTGATTTTTTAAAATCAAAATACTGTGGAGTTACATGAACAACTGGCGTTTAGAGATTTTGGACTTGATATATATATATATATATATGTATATTTCAGACTGAAGTTGATTCAGAAGATTGGCTCATTTAAAGTGGAAAAAATACTAATATATGTAATTCTCCAGCAGTTTTTTGGGAAGGGATGTTTTTCATCCTGAGAGACGATTGAGAAAGTTTTTTTTGAAGTTACGCATTTGACATGGTTTCATACTAATGTCCTCTGACCCCGGCCGCTCGACACGCCCCAACAAGTGGAAATAAAAATATCAAACAAAACATTATTAAAACAGCAAACAAAAGAAAAGAAAAAAGACCATGGTGCCGCTGCCTGTTTTTTTCTCTTTAGGAGACGCTACAGCTGGAAGAACCTCTAGTTACCAAATACGTTCAACTCGATCTTGCAGATGCTGGATTCTGGGTGACAGTCACAGGACATCGGGCTGAAAAGGGAGTGTTTGGAACACGTGGTAATATTTAACTCAGACGAAGTGAGCAGGAGACGACAACGGGCGTGTCAGCGTGAGGTGGACCTTCATGGTCCTCACTTCCATGGAGGACACCAACCTTCAGGAGCTGCTCAGCTTGGTCCTCTTACAGTCGCTGCCTCTCTGCTGACATGCAATACTAGTTGCCAATAAAATGATTTGAACTGCTTTGATACCATGGCAACAACAATGTAGCTCCAGGCCGCTCAAAATTTGCTCAATCATTTATTTATCTAATTATTTTTACATTTAGCTTGGAGCACCTGGATGAGGCTCCATCAGGCAGCAGATCTTGGCCTCACGTTGAGCGTTGTCAGACATCTGAACACTGCCAATGGAAGAAGCATCCAACCAGGGAGGATGTCCTGGTTCTCCTTTGGTGGGTTTATGTGTTTGTTAACTATTTATTCCATCTATCGACTGTCATAAATAAATCCGCTGTCCATGATGAGAAATACTGACAGCAGTAATAATACTACAAAAGGTACTGCGGCATCAGCAGGATGTTAATGCTGTCGTTTTTAGCCCAAGTAATGTATCAATATCATCCAAATATGCGTCTCCAAATCACAAACGGACATTTTCAGTATTATTTGTATCACTATCAGGGCAAAAGAACACAGTTGATGTCGTTTTAACACAGTTTGCAATGATCAATTCTGCTTTGTGATCAAGTGAGCTGTGTGTGTGTGTGTGTGTGTGTGTGTGTGTGTGTGTGTGTGTGTGTGTGTGTGTGTGTGTGACATCTCATCAGCTGTTGAGAGACTGCAGAGGAATTCTTGGAAAGAATACGTCCGTCTCTCTTTAGTGCTGATCTGAGATAGCGGCATTTTGCCAAACTATTAAATGTAAATCCTTCAAAAGCTGCAACTCTGCCAGTATTTCACCGAGCGTTCTGGAATGTTTTGAAACTTTCCATGGCTTTCTTCAGGAACCTTCTCATGCTGAGATTCTAAATGTCTGCACAGTCTGCCTGTCGACCCACGAGGCGGCTGATAACCCGCTCACACAACAGGAACTTTTCATTCTCCACTCTTTGAAAAACCTCAAAGCCGGCCGCAGACATCATTGGCGGTGGGAAGCCTCCTGCTGCGTAATGATAATAACAAGGATAATAATAAATAATAATAGGGATAATGATAATAAAGGCCACTTATCCTCCCCAAAAAATTAATGGACCACCAAGACTAAATAGCCGCGGAGCAACAGCCCAGACAGCAAACGGATGTATTAAAACTCGCTGCATGATTACGGCCGACCACAATGTGAGAAACCTGCCGTACGACAACATATGACAACAACAGGCGCGTACTCGTCGCACTTTTTTTTAATTTCATTTTATTTCCCGTTTCCTGTCATAACCTTTTCTGGGACTCAGGGAATAGTCTTGATCAGATTTCCCGGTGACCGGAGACCAAAGCCTTTGTCTCCCAGTGCTCCCAGTACGATGGGAGCGTGCGGAGAGAGTGGATGCGCCAGTGGAAGAGTGGGTGTGTGTGTGGGGGGGGGGGCGGGGCGATCGTCAGGCTCAGACAGAAATGAGTGAAGTCAATAAATGTCGTTAACATTTTGAAATGAAGTTCAAAAACATAATTAGATATCAAACAGCATTTCAGAAAAATGTTGAAGTAAAAAGTATCACTGCGGATTGGACTGCACAGTGACTCATGACTGAGCTGCTGCACTGACCGCAGTCAGTCAGTCAGTGTGTGTGTGTGTGTGTGTGTGTGTGAGTGTGAGTGTGTGTGTGTTAACCTTTAATACACACTTTCATGCCTTCAAATAAATGTTAAGAAAATAAACTCCAACTCTTTTAGGTTAAGTCTTAACTTTAAAATCACAGGGGCCCCTGGAGCCCACTGCAAGTCAGCTGCTTCGCTGCTCAGAGTGTGTGTGTGTGTGTGTGTGTGTGTGTGTGTGTGTGTGTGTAACTTATTAAAGGTCAGCTTCAGTATTAATAAACATGTCCAATGTCATTATGGAGGTTTTCCTTTTTCTCTTGGTGAACCTAAAATATTGTGTGTGTGTGTGTGTGTGTGTGTGTGTGTGTGTGTGTGTGTGTGTGTGTTTGACTGTCATGCGGCACTGACAGCTGACCGTCTCCCCTTTGGGAAAATGTTGGAGACCACACCTCCGCACAGAGGTGCTGAAGGTGCTGAAGGTGCTGGAGCTGCTGGAGGTGTTTATTTCCTCCTTTGATGTACGGCTTCACGGCCAGCAGGGCAGCAGTGTGTGTGTGTGTGTGTGTGTGTACAGTTCTTCAAAAAAAAAAGTATGGTAGATGTTGTGACAGATGTTTGTGTTTCTTGATATTCTAACTAAACACACCAATCAAATAAAGCAAGTGGAGGATTATGGGTAATTTCGAGCCTGGCTGTCACATTTACTGCCTTGTTTATATTGTTACTCAGCTCGTAAGTCTGGAGCTCGACAGGCCGCTGCAGGCGGCGGCTGACGGCGGCGGCTGACGGCTTGATTCGCGGCTATTTATGCAAAACAGAATGTGTCAGTGTCGACGTCTTCAGCAGCTTTTCATTTACTGGCTGAGTGTGTGTGAGTGTGTGTGAGTGTGTGTGAGTGTGAGAGCTGCGATGGATTTATGGCCACAAACACTTACATGTCACACACACAAAGATTTATTTACATATCCCGATATCTAAAATCACAGATCTACCTCCAGCTGCTTTGTGTGTGTGTGTGTGTGTGTGTTTGTGTGTTATCAGGAGAAGGTGCATCTTTTAGGTGCTACCAGACCAAAACATGACCCGAGCACCACAATCTCCTGTTACCA
>CAESWR010000259.1:1036191-1048128 GCA_903171835.1 Mullus surmuletus | reverse complement strand
TTATGAAGGAGATACACACCTGAATTAATTTGAGAAGGATTGCTTCAACGAAACAAGATTTATAAGCCTAAAAGTGATTAAAAAAATACAACTTTTTGTTGCCACTAGTTGGCGCTGTGACGCACAGAGGTCAGTTTGGTATCAATCCGTCCGGTTCTGGACTGTTATCAACATGCTAGCATTTGGTAGCGGTCGGACCATGTCTGCTCGAGCTACAGTCAAATGAGTCGTCACGTAGGAACTTTGCTGCGTCGCCATGGCAACGCCCTTTGACAAAATCTCATAATATCGCATGAGCCACACCTTGCAAGTGTTTTGATTATTCTGGGCTTTGTTTGAGGACAGTCGGTCAAACACAGCCTACGCAGAATGTGCAAACAAAACAGACGTTTTCTGTCGCCATTAGGGGGCGCTCTGCCGAAAACCAAAAATCTTGCTTTAGCTCTGTCGGGGGCTGGATGCCGCATCATCCTAGAAGCTTTGAAGAAGGTGAGGAAAAGGATGTCAAAGTTATCAATGTTTTAGGGTCAGATTCAGGGTCAATTTTGGCGCCCCCTAGCGACTAAACCGTCGAGTCAAACGTCACGATTGGAACATCTGTTAATACACATGTGCTCTTAGTCGACCTGTGCGAATCTGGTAACGGATTCGGGTCAAACGTAAAGATTTCAATAACTATTACGGCGCATTGAGTCCTGGTCGACCTGTGCGAATGTGGTCGCGGTCGGATTAACGCTCTGAGACTAGTTTAGGACATTCCATTGTCCGCGAATCGTCCAAAAATGTCAAACAAATGGAGATAACTCTTTAACCGTACATTTTAGAGAAAAGTTAGAGCGGACAAAGTTGTAGATCTCATTGAGATACACGTGTGTGTAAATTTTCGTGCAGCTAGGACACAGTCGACGGTCGTGATTGCCAAAAGAATCAATAGGGGGCGCTACCGAGCCATTTCACATCATTCTTTTTGTGCGACTTCAAAATATCGAATTTTTCACCAGACCTGACCATCCTGCAAAATTTCCTGACTTTTCATCATTGGGAAGTGGGCCATTTTTCCCTTTTAAGGTTGGGAAAAATAAGAAGAAAGAAGAAAGAAAAAAAACCCTTAAGAATACAAGAGGGCTCTCGCCCGCTGCTTGCAGCTGGTCGGCTCGGGCCCTAACAAGCCTTTTTGGGAAATTTAAGGAGTAGAAAGTATTGATATTTATGTTAAAAATGTACTGAGTAAAAGTAAAATAGTTCTTCTGGATTTGGTATGTTTTGGAGTTTTTATGCCTTTATTAGCTGCTGAGCGTCACTTGTCATGATTAGAGCAATTTGCCAGTTTAGCACAACCTCATGCGAACCGTCAGGAGGAGCACACAAACCAGTGGCTCATGCAGCTCCTGTGGAAAACAGCAATAATGTAGCTGTGCAGCTTCAGCCTCATTTGTCAATGTTGCCTGAGCTCCTTCCACCACCGACTCTTTCTTCTCTCTCACACAGACTCATTTATCCAAATAACTCTGACTGCAGCTCCCTCTAAAACCAAGTTTAAGATGAATAATCCTCCAACGACCAACAGACCTCCAGGAAGATGGCGTGACTGAAACACAAACACAAAATAAAGCTTTTCGGCCATAGAAGGCAAGATCTTCTCCAACAACAACTTCACATGCAGAAGGAAGGGATTGCTGGAGTGGCGAGTGCCTCGAACACACAGCATGTTGGGATGCGCCACCTGTATTTGTGTTTCCCCCCTTGTGCTTGTGTTTTTTTTTCCTTTTTTCAACCTCTCTTGATCTTAGGAAGCAGGCTGACCTCCAATCGGCTCGCTCTCCCACCGTCACACCTGCAGCTCTTCACAGCCGCTCACTCACCCTCCGGTGCAGCTCAAAGCGCTCCTCACCAGATCGTTGTCGACTGTTTGCGATAACGCTTGGCTGCTACTTTTGGAAATCTCTTGATCTCTTTCGCTGGTCTGTTTTTTTGGACCTGTCTGGCTCAGCTCCAGCTCAGTTTCAGCTCGCCACCTCCACGCCCCGCCTGCCCTCCACGTTCCTGCTTCCTGCAGCCCCAGCCTCCTGCCTTCAGCTGTCTGCCTTTTTTCTTATATTAAACCCCTTGAGTCGCCCTGCGTGTCTGAGTCTGCACCGCCCAGCACTCCTCGGCCAACACCAGCCGTGATCCGAGCGCTGTATGAGAGCACTTGGAGCCTCACTCACCAGGTGACCGAGATGTCAGCGTTCCACTCAGCCTGCCTCCAGCTTGTCGGTGAGCTATGAGGTCCCAATCCCAGATCCGGATCCCTTTAATGGTGAGCAGAACAAATGTCGTGGATTTTTACTTCAGTGTGAGCTTGTTTTTCAACAAAGAGCCAAATGTGTCCGTCCTTTGGGAAGTGTAGGATGGACGTCCAACTAGCAAACAGCTTGATTTCAATAACTCAAAGACGAAACCAACCTTTCCTGGAGAAAAACTGCGTGACACACTGTCGCCCTCTCTTCTCTCTTTCCTCTCTCTCTTTTCTTTCCCTCCTTTTACGGACCCAGAATTTGTCTTTCCAGACTTTGCAGCAGCCTCTCGCGCACTCTGTGTGCAACTCTCAGCGGCGCCGCACAGCCGAGGAGTACCGCGACTCAGGCCGGGCTGTACCATTTCAAAGGGGGGGGGGGTGAATTTGCCCAAATAAAGTCTGATATACATGTTATGAAAAAAAGGGACAGTTTGTTTCATTACCTTATTTTGAATAAAACATGATTTTCATGTTCCCCCCTTCATAGCGCCCCTGGGAAGGAGTGAAGTTCAGTGGATCCAGCTTAATCACCTCGTCTGGGACGTCACATTTCTGAGGGTATTTTCTCTATGATATGGCTCTCAATCTTAGCTATGCAATAAAGAAAAAGGCCGTTGTGATACTGTGGCCTTCTACAAAGTCACGTGAGGTCCTCAAGCAGCAAAACTTTCAGGACTGGCTCTGCTAAGGCGGCTTCTTCTCATAGATAAACAGATGATGTGTGGCAGGTGAGTACACATAAACTTTTTTTTACTGTCACAAAGCAACTTTTACGGGATCAGGATCTCCGAGACAATATGAGATGAAGCATTGCTATGTTGTTCTTGTATGAGCTGCCTTCATCATGGACGAAGCAGAGGAGTGAGATCGGCCTGCACTGAGGATCGCTACTACTGCTGTGCTACTGAAAGAGCAAGTATGGATTCTTGATCATTCGTTCCCCCAAGAATGTCAGTGACAATAATGGGATATAAGTTGCAAAGGGCAGTTGAAGGCGACCGGGATGCAGAGCCGAGGCTGTTGACCCTGAGGTCCGGTGGGAGGAGAACCGTTGTTCCTGTGATGAACAACAAAACCTACAGAGGCTGCAGCATCGGTGCACAGCTGAATGTCCTCCGGATTGGAGTGGAGTCGTCAGGAAATGTCGGGACGAGTGGTGTGAATGGCTTTATGGAGGTGGCCGAGCAGAGCTGACTGTGTTGGTGCACCCCCCACAGTGGAGGGCCGCTCCACCTCCAGCTTCTCTGTGGCACAATGATACACAGAGAGAAGAGAAGTGTCGGCCTGTGGAACCAATGCAGTATTGGCAGTGCACTGGATCAGAGTCAGGGCTCTGGTTCCTGCTCCACCAGTCCCTCAAAGAAGTCCAGATGGTCGCCCCATGCCAGGGATGGACTTCAGACTCAGATCTAATCCACCAACATCGCAAAGATGCTGAAAGACGTGTTTTTGCATCCAATGTTGGGGGGGCATGAGCACCTCTCTGCTCTCGGCTGAAGCACAGGGAGCACAAGTGCCGCACGCTCTACTATGACTGGACACAGTCAAGCGTGAAATTATCCACCACAGATACCTGACAACACGGCGGCCGCGGCTGCGTCTAATGTGCCTTTCTAACAGAAATAGTTGTCGGTCGGTTAGTCACTGAGGTCAAATTGCAGACAAATGCCTCCGTTCTCTCTGTATTTGTAGAAAACGCGGTGACTGCTCTCGAGACGACCAACTGTGTGACGGAAATGAAAATGACTGTGCAAGCACACGTTTTTACACACACATTAGGGCCGATGATATTAGGATCTGTCTGCTTTCGTTTGTTAACAAAAATCTTTGAACCGTGCCGCATGTAGTCGCAAATGTCTTACACCATCTTGCACCAGGATACTTTCTGAGAAAGTCTGCAGAAAACGGATCATCCTCTGTACATTGGGGGTCAAATAAATGTCTTCTTAAACGACACAATTTCAAATGTGTGACTGATTATACCAGATCCAACTCCCACCGGATCAGCTCCAATGGGCCGGGCTCCACCAGACCACCTGCTTCCGCCTTCTGGAGCAGTCGTTGCTGGTTCCAAAACTGAGAGTTCTTCTCCCTCATTTTGACCAGAAGTAAAAGAATGTGACATAGTAACACCTACTACAGGTGAGAGATGCTAACATGCTAATGTTCGAGGTGCAAAAAGTGGAAGTCCAAGAAGTGGTCCCAGCATACACAAAGCCCCACAGAATTCACACAGCCGCACACACACACACACACACACACACACCTCACACTGGCTGTGACACCTGGAAGACACCTGATGTGTGTGTTGGATCATGAAGACATGACGAAGGCTGGTTGCTTAAGAGCAGTGTAGATGTGAGATTTGAGAAGCTGAGCGGATAGTTTTCAGCCCTGTGATGAGCACTTTCCTGCGTGTGTGCAGCCTCATTATTATTTGATAGAGTAACAATGAAGCTACAGCAACAGTCTGAGCAGACTTTCTGTGTCAAAACAGGAATTTAACATCCTGGCTCGGTGTCGGCTCCACAATCAAAGAGGAGCAGCTTCTCTCTGCAGCTGTCAGCCTCCTCTGACGTTCAGCCGTCACTCGGGGAAGCATCCATCACACACGAGGCAGACGGAGCAATTTCACCTCCGACAGTCGCACGGCGGCGGGAGGACACGCCGAGCTTTCTGACTGCAAACTCTCCTCTCTAACCATTACTGTCACTCTGGCCCCTTCTCTTCCAGCTCTATCTATAGAAATGAAACCGTCGGATGCAGAATGTCAGGGGGGATTGGGAACACACGGTATAAAAGTAATTCCCACAAATCTGGGGAACCTGCTGACACAAAGGGAACACGAGGACATCATCATAATTGGCTACGTTTCCATGCAGTCATTCAGCCTTTTCTAAGCAGAACATCAGCAGAAACCCGGTTGTGCGCGGCCATGTGTTTTTCTAAACCCCTCCTCTCCCCCCTGGTTCCTCCTTCTCTGAGGTGAACATGTGATGATGTCTCCTCCTATCAGGAGATGGTGGTCAAGATGAATTTGTGTTCTGCGCATGTTCTTTGGTTAGGAATCCTGGTCTTCGGATTACATGAACTACTTGTAAACATGGCCAAAGGCGAGAGCAACACCACGCCACACTTTTGGAGTGAGGAGGAAACCAATCACTTCATCAGTGTGATGAAAGACACAAACATCCTGGCATTTGGAGACGCTAGAAAGTAGCGGGATAGACAGATCCACAAAAAGGGGAGCGCAAAGTTACGCCAAGCAGGGTTTGTAGCAGACCTTCTCCGTGCGTGGCTGCTTTGGTCGCCATATCACCTTCGATTACAATGGCTACGTTTCCAGTCAGTCAATACTGGGGTGAAGGTCCATATTCCAGTTGCTGAAACATTGGGAATGAGGTTTCCATGTGGGTTCTTCCTGTATACATGGTGAATGTAATCACTTGCGATATCCCCATCAAACTAGCAGCGCACAGAGAACGTCTGGACTTTCTGCTCAACCTTTTGAGGATCTGGTTATGCCGGTCAGACTGTCCGATCCAGCCGTGTGTCTGCATGGTGATGTCACTGGGATGCAGAGGGAGTGTCCTCTGATGGAACCTGTCCGTGACTTGTTGCTTTGCTCTCAACAGGTCGTCTCGCTGGAGGAGGGAGCAGCAGCTGCATCATCAGCGCTCTGATCCAGGAGTCATCTCTGTCGCTGCTGCAGGCCGGCGCCGCGACCACACCTGCTGCATCCAATCACTGTACATCACCGTCTGCTGCTGTGCTCCATGCTTACCCAGACACAGGACCGCAGTTACCGTAGCGACGGAGTCCCCTCCTCCTCTCAGTCGTGTCTCCTCCTTGTGTCAGACTTGATCCCTCTGACAACACGAGATGAGTGCATCTGTACACAACATCACATTTTACACAAGTCTTTGTCTGTATCTTGGGCTGTGAAGCCAGTACCCATAATCCTCTGGGGGAACTCTGCCGGCGTCTATTAGCAGAGCAGGAGTTCCTCAGCTCTGGAAAAATGAACAGCTTGAAAACATATGGCCAAATGTCGGCCAGGCTAAATGATGATGACTGTGTTTAAACTCTGTGTGTGTGAGTGTGTGTGTGTGTGAGTGTGTGTGTGTGTGAGCAGATGATAACAGGGCCCGTCACATCGGCCCCTCGGATCAGGAATCACAAAGCAGACCCTTCAACAAATAATTTGTTGCGAATAAAGCACAACTCAGAAACTAAAACAATCCTTAAAAAGTTTTTTAAAAGAATTTTTTTTTAAAGTAAAAGAAGACTTTTGTTCTCCAGATCTTTGAGATCTTATTTGAGGGGCCGGACGACCACTTTGTGGCTCCAGGCAGCATCAGTGAATCTTCCCTGAGAAATCAAACAAAGTGCTGAAGAAAACACCATCGATGACGTGATGTTCCTCTCATTTTATCCTATTTCATTTCATATTTGAGGACCTTCTTCAGTCAGCCAGTCATCGTGTATCTCAGGTAGCTCGAAGTTTCACATGTTTGGCCTCTCATCCAAGAAGCCTCTTCAGTTCTGATTTCTGGTACAGAGTTTCAGATATTTTGAGAGTTCCAGGGGACGTGTTTTGTCCATTTTTGTCAATTTTTTGACCATTTAGAGGGTCAAAGCCCCCCGCCCCCCCAAAAAATTATATTTGACATGTATCTTTCAGGCTAAAGCTGATTAACAAGACTGACTAATATAAAGCTGGAAAAAATATTTATATATGATATTTTTACAGCAGTCTTTTGGAAGGAGACTCTTTCTGTCCCCAGGACCACCAATCAGATCCCTCTTATTGGTTACTGGGGACAAAAAACGTCCCCAGCAACTCTGAAGGGTTAAATACCTGAAACTCCCTGTCAGAAATTAGGACTGAAGAAGCTTCCTGGATGAGAGGCAAACATCTTCACTTCATTTCATTTTATTTTATAAAACCTCCTTTTGGACACACACTTACTTAAAATGAAGAGTGTGTGTGTTTGTGTGTGTGTGTGTGGGGGGGGGGGGGGACTTGTCCAGGCTCAGCAGAAGCCACAGAAGAAAAGTGCATCTGCATGTTCACGTCAGAGTAATAACGGATGCTTCAACGCAGCAGAAAATGTCATCGCAATTTAAAAGTCTGCACTTTTTAAAGTCGACAGATGCCATTTTAACTCCAAACGCCAAACAATCCGGCGGGCTCGCAGCGTCGAGGCGAGCGACGAGGCGAGCGACGAGGCGAGCTCTGCCGCAGACGGAGGGCAAGTCGCAGATAATAATTATGTTAAAAGCCGCCTGGGTGATGCAGGCACTTCTGACACATCCATTTGTCACGCTTTTATCGTGAAATGTTTCTCTCTGATAAATATTTTCAGCGTTTAAAACGGTGCGCTGTTACTGGGAGAGACTCATTGATATTTGTCCCGCCGGGCAGCGGCCGGCATTTAAGAGCAGCACACTAAATAAAAGGATATTGATTTGGCTGGATCAATGTCTGGCCTAACCTTGGGGAGGGAGTGCATGAATTCAGGGCGTGTTATGTAAATCAAGGGCGGCAGACGTGCTGGAACATCTGCTGGAAGCAGCAGGCCAAGACACACTCCCCCGTGCATCATGGGATATCAGCGGCTGAGGAGAGTAAACTTTTGTTTTACGACTCGGCAGCCCTGACTAACAGGAAAGCTGCGGGCTGGCAGAAAACTTGACAGTTTCTCGACCTCTATTTTACTTACAAAATTGCTGACTTTGACCTGTACTTGCTGCAGGCTGGTTTTATAGGTCCGTGTGGGACCGCGCTTGTAAACACAAGATGAGACAATAAATTCCAACTCTGTGAAACCGTCAAGTGATTCAGTTGCGGTTGTTGTGATGCTCCAGGAAACACAAAACCTGAAATACGGCGGAGGCAGCGGCGGCAGGAAGTGCTCTGCACAAACACCAACGGAGCTGTTTTTGCTTTAGGAGATATTCTCGAGTCACAGCGATGAAGCCTCGCTAAAGGCAAAGGTCACTCACGCGTTTCTGCGACTTGTGCATCATTTGAGCATTTAAAAACGTACTTGAAAGTAATACAACACAGTTACTTTCTGCAGTAACTAGTTACTTTCTTATCATACGGATACATCAGACGAGTGACAGGTTAAAACACTGAGAGTAAACCTGAAAATTCTGCGGAACTTATCTCAAGTATTTCAAAAGTTGAGAAGCAGCTTGTAGTAGCAGGGTGACATTTAAAATGCTTATCAAACACCACAGCTACACCTCCACATCCTCCATCTAGTCTAGCCTGGCTCAGGCATCCATGAGAAGGAGGGCAAAGGTCAGTCACCGGGCCAACATCTCTGGACCACCATCTCTGGACCAGCATTACTGGACCACCATCTCTGGACCACTATCATGTTTCTGTTCAAAATAGTAAATCAATTTTTGCTGGTGAGATGAAATCATTCAGGAAAGTTCCACAGCCCAGTGGTCCCACAGCCCAGTGGTCCCACAGTCCAGTGGTCCCGCAGCCCACTGGTCCCACAGTCCAGAGGTCCCACAGCCAAATGTTACCACATTTCTAGGACATTTTCAAAATGAGCTCTTGTGTTCCTATATTTCCCCTCAATTTAAGCTCTATCCTCCTACAAGATATTTGGAAAGGCCTTTACAGTAAATGAACAAATGAACGAACGAATGAACGAGTAATTTTATTTCAATCAGCAGCAGCAGAAATCGTCACAATCACAATCATGACAGGAACAAATCAATTGGCAGTGGGAACATAAACACGCTCCTGCAGCAACACACCATGCTGGAGCGCAGAAGGTGACTCCAGCAGAGCTGCTCAGGCCTCAGCAGGTGGGAGACCTGGAGACCACCCGCTCCAGTCTTTGTGTGCTGATGAGGACTGCACGCGGCCCCTCCAGGCCCTGATGGAATGTGCTGCTCTTGCATAATGAAGCCATTTATAACCCCCCCCATCGTCTGTCATTATCGTTACAGATCTTTCAAACACGGAGCCCGAGCTTTGGTATCTGCGAAGCCCGGCTCGCTGACGACAGACGGGTGAGATAGCATCAGCGCTGACAGGCCGGGGGGGCGGCTGCCCGCTCTGACTGGCTGCACACACGGACTCAGCGCCAAAGTCCTCCGACAAGTGGCGTTTCAATCACACGCTTTCCCTCCGCGCTCCCCTCAGCTCGTGACGAGTGTGTGAGCAAACACACTCTGCTGGCGAGGCGTGGCGGGAGGAGCGCGGATGTCTACACACATGGGGGCTTTAGTTCCGTCCTTAAGCACTAAAGACAAAGACGTCACCGTTGACACAAGCTTGGTGACGTGCTTCCATTTCCACAGCCGCTCTCTTACTGAACGAAAAAGACCAAATATAAAGTCGTGGAGGCTTTTTAGTTTCAAAAAACCCAGAGTGTCTCTAATGGCCACTGGTGTGTGTCACTTTGTACTGCTTCAATTCGCTATAACAGCGAACTCAGCTTCCACCGCTTCCCAAAAGACACCAGACTGTGAGAGCAGCGGCTGCACGGCAGACAAAGGAGGGGATTTTCACTAACTAAACATACGGAGGTCTGCAGACATTTTGGAAAAAGTCCAAATTTGTATTTTTAATCGGAGTATTTTAACTGATTACATGGCGGTGTGTGTGTGTGTATGTGTAAGGGCTTGACGGACATGTATACGAGGATTTTAGGACACACGACGCACCTGACGAGATATCGGTCTCATCCGGTGTGAACGCGGCTTAACTGTGAGATCTGGCTCAGCTTCTCGATGAACTGTCGAGTACAATCATTTATTTATCTTGATGATTTAAAGAAGAATCAATCAGAATTAAGTAATAATGCATCATAAGAGCTGGGAAACATCTCACTTTGCATCAAATGTTTGTCAGCACACACACACACACACACACACACACACACACACACACACACATGCATCGCTCTTACTAACCGTTAAAACAGTTATTTTTTCAGGCTAACATCATTCAGCTTCTGATCATCTTTCAAAACTTCTCCAGCTGCACATCAGAATGTGGAGGATCCACATGAAAGACTGAGATTCCCTGCAGAGAGAATCTTTATCAGCTGCAGAGAAAGCCAGATTTCAGCGTTGCAATTTAAAAGTTTTGCAAACGAAGCAGACTCACTGTTAGATATTTAATCTTCACTCCCTCCTCAAAACCATTTAACACCGTCATGGCCGCTGAAGAAAGCAGAGAGCCAACATTGTCCTCTCAGACACTGAAGCCGCGTTCACACCGGACGCCACCTACGCCACCTGGGCAACCACTGTCCACGCCGTGGACCCCACCCACCCTGCGCCGCGGACCCGCCCGCCCTCACGCCGCGGACCCCGCCCGCACCACAGACACCGCCCATCCCCGTGCTGCGGACCCCACCCACCCTCACGCCGCAGACCCCGACCACCCCCGCGCCATGGACACCGCCCACCCCCGCGCCATGGACACCGCCCACCCTCACCCCATGCCACAGACTCCACCTGGGCCAATTGGTGGCGCTACCGAGTCGCTTTGGACGCGTTGCTCGGTTGCTGAAGTTGAAAAATGTAAACTTTTTAGGCCACCTGGTGTGTCTGTGCCACGACAGCCAATCAGAGTTGACTATACCAGCTTCGCTGGACGCTGTATTGCTCGGAGATCAGTGCTGTGTTCTAGCAACTGGAGACGTATGACATTGTGGAGCAATCTGAGCGGAGCAATTAGCATTTAGCATTGGCACTGCAGACTGTCCTACTACTGCAGTTTACCTTTGTATTGATCTGAGCATTTTAAATTGTTACATCCTTGTGTGCGTGCATGTGTGTGTGTGTACGTGCGTGTGTGTGTGTGTGTGCGCAGCCATGCTGTGTGTCGCATGGAGAGGAACATGTCTCCTCATGAGCCAGTCAGCAGGTGGGGGAGTCGTGTGTTTATCCGGCGTTTCTGAGACTTGTATCAAGTGCAGAGCAGAAACAGACACTGTCTCAGTCGTTGCTGAGGTCACAAATAAAGTTTTGTGGAGAAACAGGAAGTAGAAGCCAGCGGGCGTGACGTCACTAAAGCAATTAGAGCGCCAGGCTCCTCGCCGACATGAGCCACTTTATGGACATGCGACACGAGTGATGCGAGTGGCTCGATATTGGTCGGTATGTGGCGTCACGTGTGAATGCGGCTTAAGTCAGTTACAAACACTGAGCCGTGGTCCAAACTCTTCCGGTTCCTCCCTCCGTCATGAAGACGACCGACCTCAGCAGATCCTCTCCGGTGTGTCCAAACTATGTGTGCACACACACAACTTTGCATCTTTGTTTGGGGTCTTAGTCAGTGTGCAGTCGTGTCCAGCTGGAATTATTAGAGGTGATGAGAGGAGGAGAGTCAGAAAAGGAGGAAATGTAAAACCTTTTCTCCTCTTCACTGAGGCTGAGTAGCTCGTCTGAGCAGCCTTCAAAGAGGAGGGACGGCTGCTCAGAGGCTAAAAGCAGCTGACGTGTCACTGAAAGGAATCTGTGGCTCTGAGGCGCCGGCGCACTCATGTGAGCGCCGGCGCCTGTGACGATGGTGCCGATGGCAGTTAAACATGTCCTCCATCACATAAGACTGAGCGCAGTATCATGGACCTCGGGGGAACCACTCTGCCTCGTGCCGTCCCTGTGTGCACGTG
>CAESWR010000259.1:1012520-1028821 GCA_903171835.1 Mullus surmuletus | reverse complement strand
ATGAGGTTATTGAGGTTGGCTGAGCGTCTACACTGACAGCTGTGATCCAATAAGTCAAGACTAACAGACAGGCAATCAGCAGTAGCATCCTCAAAGCAAGAACACCTGCGATCAGGTCTGTGATTGATACATACCGGAATCCGTGATGGCTGAGTGAGATGGTAAGTGTTGCACAGTCCACGCCCATCGGCAGGCCAATGAGAGGTTACAGGTACTCCACAAGGCAAAGAATCGAGCAAATATGCAGAAGGATGTGATGACTTTACCTTGTGAGGGCGTGGACTGGCTCAGACAGCTAAGTCGGAAGGTCCCGTACCTGCGAAATCCAAGTTAGCAGACAGAAAACGTGCTCCTGCATAATTGGGGTGGAGACCATCTAGTTTGTAAAACTCCTTCCGGTTCCAGAAGAGGTCGAAGTTATCTATGAAGACCGCTCCACGCGCTGCGCACTCCGCCTTCAGCCAGCTGTGCAGAGCGAGGAGCCTCGAGAAGCGGCCGTAGCCGAGTCCAAGGGTGGGGATCGGCCCGGAGATCAGGAACCTTTTTCCTGAGGACTGTAGAGCTGTGAAGAGGACTCTGTGGTCCGCCTTGAGAACTTCAGACTGCTGCTTCCTCGTGTCGTTGGATCCGATGTGCACAATAATCCTTGTGCACTCCGGGTGGCGCTGCAGAGCGCCGGGGAGGCGCTCCACAACGTCCGACAGGCACCTGGGAAACAGTAGGTGCGACCTCCCCTAACCCTAACGTCCCTAACAATGGAGCTTCCAAGGACAATGGTGGAGGGGGGCGGTTGGCGTGGACTTCCGGCGCCGCCCGGCCCCTCGCACGGGACGCCGTCACCGGAGCCCTCGCGCCGGCAGCAGCAGAGGGGGGCGGGGACGCACCCCCGGTGCGCTGCCGCACGGCCTCCCGCAGGAGACCAAGGCGCGGGTATCGCACCACCTGACCGGGGGAGCTACGCCGACCACCGTGCTCGACGGGCAGTCGGGGCCGACCCAGCACCCCCGGCCGGCGGCGAGACGGAAATCGGGGCCGTCAGGCCGGGCGGCTACCCCACGCCACCCACCCCCCTCCACCATTGTCATTGGAAGCTCCATTGTTAGGGACGTTAGGGTTAGGGGAGGTCGCACCTACTGTTTCCCAGGTGCCTGTGTGTCGACTCCAGAGACACCTGAGAGGCGGCGACCGAGTACGCTGAGGGAGCCGAGGCGGCCGCGGGAGCACCATCGCCGCCGGAAGAGGGCTCGTGGTCGGCCAGGGGCGAGAAACGGTTGGAGGTGCTAGGGGGAGAGCAGCGGGTGGAGACAGTCGGAGGGGAGCGCCTCTTCCACCACCTCAGCCCAGGTGGACTCTCTTCGGGGGGTTGGAGCACGGAGGGCTCGGGCCGGTGGCAGGGTCCCAGGCGACGGTATCCGCAAGAGCGGATGCGTGGGGCTGGGAGAGCTCGGACATAACGTAATCCAAAAGTGCAGGGACGTGAGCCATGAAGTGGACGAGCAGCAACTCCTTCTGCTGGAGCCTCTCAGACAGCCGGCGGACGTCCTGAGTCAGCCGAGCGACCTGCAGCCTGGACTCCTCCCGCTCACACACGGCTTCTCTGTCCGACATGATGTCGGAGGAGCTGAAACAGAGAGGAGGGACAGCCAGCGAGACACCGGGCAGGAGCGCGAGACGGGCAGCATACAGCGAACAGGGTGAGAGCTTGTTTACTTACGTCCTGGAAGCAGAGGAGCCGGTGAGTTTGTTGTTTGTTTGTTGTTGTGCTAGCAGTTTGGTGCGAGCGGACGGTGCTAGCGGTTGAGAGCCGGCAGTAGGTGCTAGCAGTCGGGGAAGTTAGCTACTCGGAGTTCCGACTTGGGGCTGTCGGTCGGTACACAATTAGCACCGACAGGCAGTGTTAGCAGCCGGGGAAGCTAGCGGTCAGGACAGCCAGCTGCTTGGAAACGCCAAAGACCGCCGGAGCTAGCCGCCGGAACCCAGAAGCGGGAGCAGACGCCGGCAGGTACTCCTACGATGATTTCGGGGGGAAAGGTTCGTTGATTGGCATAAGTTGTTCGGGAGGGTAAAGCCACGGGGATGGGATTCCTCAGAAGTTCCCGGGTTTCAAAAATAACTCGGGGATAAGCACGGAAACAGGCAAAAAGTGTGATTAGCGGTGAGCCGAAAGTGGCGGGTGATCTCACACGGTGGCCATGATGTATTCACACACAAAAATCCCTAACCTCCTTGCATGCACTCAATGCAGCGGCCTGAGGCCAGACGACTCACACTACATATCCACTAATATCAGAGCAGGTTCTCAGGTAACATCTACACCATGGATGTAACACCTACACCATGGATGTAATACCTGCACCATGGATGTAACATCTGCACCATGGATGTAACACCTACAGCATGGATGTAACATCTGCACCATGGCTGTTACATCTGCACCATGGATGTAACATCTACACCATGGATGTAACATCTACACCATGGATGTAACATCATGGATGTAACATCTACACCATGGATGTAACATCTGCACCATGGATGTAACATCTGCACCATGGCTGTAACACCTACACCATGGATGTAACATCTGCACCATGGATGTAACATCTACACCATGGCTGTAACATCTGCACCATGGATGTAACATCTATACCATGGCTGTAACATCTACACCATGGATGAAACATCTACACCATGGATGTAACATCTGCACCATGGATGTAACATCTGCACCATGGCTGTAACACCTACACCATGGATGTAACATCTGCACCATGGATGTAACATCTGCACCATGGATGTAACATCTACACCATGGCTGTAACATCTGCACCATGGATGAAACATCTACACCATGGATGTAACATCTGCACCATGGATGTAACATCTACACCATGGCTGTAACATCTGCACCATGGATGTAACATCTACACCATGGATGTAACATCTGCACCATGGCTGTAACATCTGCACCATGGATGTAACATCTACACCATGGATTAAACATCTACACCATGGATGTTTAAAGGAAAAGCTGCACACACGCACATGGAGAATCATTTCCGTCTCCTCTTCTGTAGAGCGGAAATGTAACCTACCGTTGATTAGCTTTAGTGATCGCTCGCTAACAAAACAACATCTTAAAGTAAACACTGATATATGTGAGAACTCGAGGCAACACAAACTTCAAGCTGCGCTGTTACCACCTCTGTGAATTCCTCACACAGGTCCGGCTGTGTGTCTTTGAGGTGCTTCGCTAAATTTGTCGTGTTCGCTTCTTTTGTCGGCACAGTTCTGCAGCATCTCTTTCATATCGGCTCGCTACGTCCTTGTTCATCCGGCTCAAATCCAAAGAACCTCCAAACACCACTTCTGCTGTTTTGTTTACTTATTAAAACTGGTTGCGAAGGTCCTGCACATGCTATCTTAAGGCAGTTCACACACGTAGAGCCACGACAATCAATGTCTGTGTCTGTGTGTGTGTGTGTGTGTGTGTTGGCGGCGGAGCATGTGTAAACCAGGGAGGCAGGTAGAGTATCGATAGATCGATACTATGGAAAAGTCATATTGTACCGTTTTCATTTTTCAAAATCGATATTAAATCGATAAATCGATACTTTTGACAACATGACTTGCTGGATTGAAATATCTTCTGAAAGACTTAAACTGACACAAACGTTATATGGGTGAATAAATGATTACATTCTATGTTAGCAATAAGGTCAAAACTGTAAAAACGGCACTTTTCCTTTAACGTGCAACCTGTTGCACCAACCATCCATCCACCCATCCTTCCTTCCATCCATCCTTCCATCCTTCCATCCATCCATCCATCCATCCATCCATCCTTCCATCCTTCCTTCCTTCCTTCCTTCCTTCCTTCCTTCCTTCCTTCCTTCCATCCATCCTTCCTCAGTGGACTGTTCAGAAACAAGGCTGTACTCGGTCCACTTTGGTTCCCTGAGCTGGTTCTGGTTCTGGTTCCAAAGACGTACAAACATGCCATGGCGGTGGCGGGCTGAGGCCGAGCGCCATCAGCTGAGGCTCCGCCCACCAGCCGTCATATGTTTCGGTCTCACCTCTGAGCTAAAAATGGTGTTGGTTTTGGGTTCTCTCTGCGACTACGAAAGCACCATGTTTCCCTGATCCACGTCATCTATCATTGAGGACATCGTGCAAAGCTGGCATCCTGATCGAGGTTAAACGGGCTCCCGGCTGCATCGCCATGGACGCCGCAGGGTTCCTGCGACAGGATTGGCCATCACACACCCTGACAGGGCCCCATCCGTCTGAAAGCTCATTATCACTGATCACTGCTCTGAAATTCATCATCAAGTGTGCGCTCCTGGCATGTGAACACGGCGTGAATGCGCTGATAGATGCACAGACATGGTGGCGTCATGCTCAGCAACGGGACAAAGTGCTGCTGACGCGTCTGAGAGCGTTTCTTTGGCACGTGCGACTGCATTAAGACGATATCTGAGTCCACTTCCCAGACGCCTTTTCTCCAGATCTCCCATAGATGAAGTCCCTCCTTTGACCTCCTCTCAGCAGCGGCTCCTCGCTGTTCCTGTCCTGTATTCACAGAGTGTCAATGAGATATTTGTTTCTTTTATCAAACCACTTGGCTGCCGTATGATTCTCTCGTCTCTGGCAGCAGCTCGAGTACGTCCCAATACAAGCTGGCGAGGATCTGGGCCGACAGCGATCGATGCCATCACCGCACAAACTGCTTCTGCTCGACTGACAAAAGTCAAACTCGACAATGCGTCTAAATGAAGTGGATGTGAGGCAGCGCCGTTTACAATCTCACACCACCGGGGACCCTCGCTGTCTGTCATCTGGCCATGTCGCCATGGTGACCAATGACAATGAAGGTGTTTGTAAGTGATGGTTTCAGCTTCTTCATCTAACAAACATTAATCCTCAAGAGAAGCTACAGGAAAATGCCATCATGGACGTTATCAGCTCCACACACACATACACACACACACACACACACTGGTGGCCCCCGCCCACCTTCCCGTTTAATCAGCTCCCTCTCTGGTGTGGACCAGAGTGCACCGTCCAATGAGGTGTGGGAGCGCAGGGGAGATGTTACTCTGGCCTTGCATCATACCTCACTGAGAGCTTCGGACCGAATCATTTATAAGAGCGAGCGTGTTCATGCTCAGCGTGTTCATGTTCATGCTCAGCGTGTTCATGCTCAGCCAGCAGCTGTTTGGCCAACATTGGACTGCAGCGAGCCATAGAGAGACGCACAGTGCAGAGGGGAACCGTCAGGCCTCGTGTCCCTGTGAGGGGGACGCCTGCATAACAACACATCATGCACAGTATAGGTTTGTGTGTGTGTGTGTGTGTGTGTGTGTGTGTGTGTGGAGATTCTTTGGACGGTAAGTACGTTCACAACATGGAAAAACAGAAACCTTTCAGAGGTTTGAAGCAAACATTTTAGAGATTCATTGCAAATCTAAATGAAGTGTGAAGTTTTTATGTTCGTTTTATTCGTCAGCTTTTATTGTTTGCTTTGGGATAATGCATTGCAAGTGCATGTAAATGTAAATGAACTTCACTTGACTCCAAATGAATTCTGAAAATAAATATAGTACTTTAAAGCGCACGCATTTTGTTTCAGACGAGGAGAAGAAAATAAGATTCATGCAAATGCATTTCTGGATTACACTCTGTCATGCCTTTGCGCGACAAAAATTCAAAGCACATCGTGTGACAAAATAAAACGTGGCCTCTCCTGTTTGCGTCACCCTGCAGATTACAACTCAAATGAACTGGGCAAACTATATAATAGTTACAGCAATAGCATTTTGCAGATCTAGAGGAGGGAGGGCGGAGAGGCGAGAAGTGGGCGTGTGTGCACATTTCCACCACGGCCGTCACACTCGTCAATATGGATGCCTGCGTGTGTGTGTGTGTGTGTGTGCTGGCAAAAGATTTTAATCGAACACTTTATGCAAGAGGGAGACGTGACAGGCAAAAGAGCAAAATGACACAGCGTTATTTTGTTTCATATCTGCATCTAAACACATCAACTGCTGCTGTAAATGTGAGATGCAGGTCAACGTGGAGGTCAACGTGAAGGTCAACGTGCAGCTCAATGTGCAGGTCAGCGTGCAGGTCGACATGCAGCACAGCTGACAAAGTGCTCAGCTCAGTTGAGAAAAATAGGCGAAGAATTTTCGGGCACAGTTACATCTTCCATGAATGTAAAAAGGATCCTGGTTTCTGGGTCAGAGTGAGCCCTCCCTCCCCCAGCAGGGCTCAGTGTGTTTACATCTTTGTTCTCTGGCTGAGCAGTTACATTAGAGTCAGCAGATAACAGGATATCACAACACTTTGGTTTGAGTTGTACAAATCCAAAATGGTGGTTGGAGGGGGCGGAGTCAAGGCCGTCGCCTGATTGTGTTTGTGAAGGTTCTGCTGCATCTCAGGTGACGTTATGGAGGCCGGCGCCTCAAAGGCTCGCTGTCTTTGGAATCGTGCCCACGCTGCTTTTTTGAGTTTTTGGGGTAAACTGGAAAATCCCTCTCCTGGACCTGAGCTCCCAGCAGCTGCCTGGTCGGGTTTGCTCGGTGGGTCCGTACATGAAACCAATAAGGTTGCATCAACATCTGAGATATTGTGGGAGATTAACTTTGAAAGTTTTTAGGAGGGACGAGCACTGACAGCAGCACCGGCCGCCACCGCAACAACGCTCTGGGGATTCTGACGAGGGCCGTCTCTGACACGCCCGGCACCGTGGAGAGGTCAACCATCTCATGGCGAGCTTTTAGGAGATTGAAATGGTAAATCTGCTCTGCATCAGCACGAAGGATGAAGCTCATCATCATCATCACTGTCACCTCCCTTGTGATGTGGCAGCGGGAAGGTCACACTTCACACGTCGCTCAGCCGCTGATTTACAGCTCTGAGCAGGAAGAAGCAAAAACGCTTCAGCTACTAGCAGGCGGGAGTGAGTGTGTGTGTCCCCCAGCTTTTGGTCAGTGAAAGGATCATTGTATGTGACAGATCAAACCATCAAAGAATATTTGACAGGATCCCCCAACACACGCACACACGCACACACACGCGCACGTGAGCACATCCATCCCCTCTCCTCCAGCTCTGATCCAGATCCAGAGGGAGCTCTCACAGTTCCTCGGCGTGACAGTGGAGGGACAGTTGACCTCCATCGTTCTTAACATGTAACCATCCATCCATCCATCCACCCACCGCTACATCCATCCATCTACTCATCCATCCATCCTTCTTTATTTCCATCCATCCATCCATCCACCCACCCACCATTCCATCCTTCCATCCAGCCACCATTCCGTTCACCCGTCCATCCATCCATCCATTCATCCATCTATTCATCCATCCATCCTTCCTTATTTCCATCCATCCATCCATCCATCCACCCACCGTTACAGCCATCCATCCATCTGTTGTGCACAAAAGGGGCTTGAACAATTGATAGCTATATTAACAATAATAATCTTGGACAAAAAATGGATCGATATTTATTAATAAAATTAATAATCTGGAGATTATCACTTCATTCATTAATAAACCATCAATAAATGCACCTTACAGGTGCGACGGGGCACCACCCCAAAACTGGGGACTATCAATTAATCTTATCAGTCTGTTATCTGGAAGGATGAATTGGTGCACAGACCCTCTTTCACCAGCTTGTTATGAAGAATGTACACAAACACAGGACAATCCCAATAGGGAGTTTTTCTTGCCCCAGTCACTTTGGTGGGACATGTTGGGTTCAGTTTTATATGTGCCTCTGTTTTGTGTGCCCCGGCACTTCACTTGCATATGTCTATGTAAAGCACTTTGTCACCTTGTTTTGAAAAGTGCTCTAGAAATAAATGTATTATTATTAAATTAAACTTCTTAATGTAAAGAACAGGTTTATTAAGAGGTACAATCGATATCTCAACACACCTTCAATATTCCTGAATCCCACAATCTAGTCTACAATAACAAACAATCAAACAATAATAAGGGAAGTGTGTGTGTGTGTGTGTGTGTGTGTGTGTGCGTATGTGCGTGACGGGTGTGTGTGAAGGGGAGGAGCTTGGTAGAAGATGTCTCTTCTGTAACGCCCCCCCTTTTGGAGGTGGGATCTCGCTGCCGCAAGATTTGAAGTTGGAAGGGAGTCTCGTCCGCGCGGCGGCGAGATCTGGAAAGGAAGATGGCGTTCACGCGAGTGCGTGGGTGAGAGAGAGAGAGAGAGAGAGAGAGAGAGAGAGAGGGGAGGAGCCGCTGGCTCAGCGAAGGAGCAATCACGCTCTATCACACAGTAGTGCAGGGCAGACGTGGATCTGCCTCTGATCACTGGTTCTCTCGTGATGAACCCCCTTCAAGCACAAACACAACAGTCAGCACGGCGGCTGAAAACGAAACGTACGGATCGCTCGATCCTTAGGCAACAAGCATACAACACAAATAAACTACCTAGCTCTGCCCAGACGTAAGCCTCTTACTGTGATGGGGGAGCTGGTTCCTTCGGGCCGGATGTGCGGGGCGGGGGAGTCCACTTCTTCGCCTCCGGGCAGAATCGACGCTGTTTCACACGTGTTTTAGCGATAGCAACAAAAAGGGGGGGGCTTCTTCACCTCCAGGCGGAACACGGCTAACTGGTCCGCGGTGCTGCGGGGGCAGAAAGGGGCTTTTCTCTCGGACCGGCTTTGCGGGTACGTGAGCGGCGCGCCGTGGATCTTCGTCCGGGCCGACGGGGCAGTGAGTCGATCGCCTTTCAGGAGGGATCCGTGGACGGTGCTTCTTCTCGGCGCGGTGCGCGGCTTAGCTTCTTCGCCCGGGAAAAGGGGGGATCCCGTCTCGTTGCGTGAGATCGGGATTTCGGCCGGTTCTGTGTGTACCTTGGCTGCTTCCTCGCGACGCGGTGCTGCTTCTACGGCGGGACACGTGGGGCGAGAGATGGTGGATTCTTGATGATGTCCCCACCGTAGTTGCAGCATCTTGAAGCGCGTCGGAAAGTGGGAAAGGAGGAGGAGGAGGAAGAGAGAGAGGAAGAGAGGACGTCGGAGGTAGCATTGGTATTTTATACCTCCTGGTGACGTATGGGGATTCCCTGCTGGTGTGGGGCGTCACAGCCGAATCGGCGGTTGTGATTGGCTGTGAGGCGGGAGCGCAAAGGATGCTGGGAAATTGAGTTTTTGGGTTGGATTTTGGGTGTTGGCTGTTCTCCACGGTGGGGGGTCCCTTTGTTCTAATGGGGCCTTGTTTTCCACACGCGGTCGGCCCAACACATCCATCCATCTACCATTGCATCCATCTATCCTTCCTTATTTCCATCCATCCACCCACCCACCATTCCATCCATCCATCCATTCATCCATCCATCCATCCATCCATCCACCCACCCATCACTCTATCCATCATTCAGTCACCTGAGTGAAGGTGTGAATAATGGATCTTCAACACCCAGCAGATCCCAGTACACTTCAAACGTGGTAACGCTCTGAGGCAAAGACTTGTCCATCCAAGGACAAAATTCCAAGGGAGAAACAAAGCAATGTAGTGAACGCAGTGCAGTGAGGAATGTTCTGACCTGAGCACTGGGGAAACTCAGCAGCCATTACACAAACACATGTCACAACACAGGAGGCCACGAGCACGGGCCAGGACTCAGCAGTCCACCTCCACCTGAAGGTCAAAGGTCACTCCCCCACTACAACACTCAGCTCACGGCCACTGATCACTGCTCATCTCCTCAACCCAACCCCCCCATCCACACCCTCCAGCATGCAGCCCCCTGCTCCAACCCATCCCTCACAGCAACCCAGGTGAAAAACCAGCTCTGGAGGATCAAGGTGAGGATGAGCCTGTTGTAGCTATGTTGGGGCAAATTTGGAGAAATGTACCTTTGTCTCGTTAGGGGCTACACCGGAATTATCCGGAAGTCAATTATTAATTGTTTGATAATTAACCTTAAAACCTTTTAAAGCAACCTCGTCTGAAATCGTGAATTCTTAATATATTCATCTATTTCTTGCAAGAAGAAGTATCACAACACAATCTCGGTATGGATATGAACAATTATAGAAAAATAATAATGGTAAACAAAATCAGATAACAGATCAAAACTATAAGTGATGGTAGTGAATGATATTTGTTGGCGGAAGAGTAAGACAGGGCAGAAGGAAAGGTGAAAATAGGAAAGAAAAGACAAATTAAATCAAATAAAAATCAAGTAAAATGAAAGTATCAAAATAAAAGAATGTATCTAAAATCTCTTTAAAAACGGCTTGGTTGAGAAATTGTATGAATTATTGATTCCCTATCGGCATCAACTCAATATCACTGTGGTGTGGAGCTGGAGGTCTTACTTTGTACCCAGGATGACGTTTGCGTTGGAACTCCAAAGGATCGTCTTACGGGCTGTTGAATCTAGTAACGTCGGCGAGGTTGGCTCTCCGAGGTTCTGGTGACGTCAGCGATGTCAGGACGTCCACGTGGTAGCCCCAAAAATCCTGATGTGTTTCAGGATACGGTGATGTTCGCAGGGACGTCGGGTACGAAACTCAGCCGATGAAAAATCTGCTCGGTTCTTTATTCGAATAAAAATGAAAATAATCTCCCTGGCCAGTAGATCTTATTCTCACCTTCTTCAAACTCAGACTTGAGTTTTGAACGTTGAAGGCTATAAAAATCAAATAAAAATATTAAAAATGTTCCTCCTGTTTACGCGTATTGACAGGGGAAAAGAATATAAAATCTTAGGTGAGGTAAAATTACGAGTTACAAAGTCTTAGCAATCTTTGTAACTAAAATCAAAATACCAAAAACAGGCCGGAAAGTGAAGCGAAGGCGGCCACGAAAACAACTCTGGATTAAACTGGGAACAGCAAAGAAGTTGCTTCAAGCGTCCAGTAGAAATTTCTAAGACTTGCAAGCGATGTAAAGTTAACCTGGATGACACCAGTACGTCGACAAAAAGGAAGCCAAAATAAAGTGGAAAAGTTAAGGGTAAGGATAGACGCGCTAAGAGCATAAGTAAAAGAGTAAACAAACTAAGAGCTAAAAGAACAAAAGGAGAGAAAAAGCTAAGAGAGCTAAGAGCTAAAAGTTAAGAGTTAAGAGAGTGAACAAAGGATGTACGTGTGTTTTTATCCCAGTTGGGCGTGTAGCAGGAAGAGCATCTCATTGGAGAGTTGCAGATTTTATGGCAGCAGGAGGATGGAGAAAAGAGAAGGGGGAGACATGGGAAAAACCCGCCAAAACCAGAATGTTCAATACATTTGATTTCCTTTGTTTCCAAGATGATGATGTAATCCTAACTAACACTTTCGGACCGATATTCTTCGGTTGCTGAATTGATAAATGATGAACTCAAAAAGGAAACGCGTACATTGATTTCACTACATGACAATAATCATTAATGCATGTAAAAGTTCTAACATTTTCTGCAGCGTAACATATCTATAGAATATAAACCACAAAATTATAGATTATACCCTTTAAATACGTAAGTGTGATTATAAGTCACATGTCTATCTGAGGGAGAACTGCCTCTGCATGTGGAAAGAGTGTCTTCACAGTTATTATTGTTGGTCATCGGGGGTCAGTGTGACTCCTGGTGTGACCAGCTAATTAAATCAGGAATTTAAGAGTCCAGCCTACGAATGTCGTAAAACAACCGGAGTTGGACGAAATTCATCGGCGTGGTGAAATGGTTCAGGTTAAAACCGAATTCGGAAGATTACATATTTTGTTAGATTTCATTGGTGTGTGAATGTGACGTCCATTCCTTTGTCCCGGTTTACGACCGAGGTCTGGTGTTGCTTCCTTGGCTTGAAAGGAAGGTTTGTTGTTCCAAACCTGATCTTTCTCGGGCCTGGAAAGATTGTGTTTATACGAAAGGTCAATTCTTGACCTCCGTGTCCAGTCCAGTGCTCTTTATTGCTGGTCCGAGGAACCTCTAGCTGATCTGGCGAGGCTCATGCTGACATCTTTATTCCTTGGTGGGGAAAACAAGTTGTCTTTGGTGGAAGATTTGGTGGAGATGTTGATTCCAAATAGGAGGAGAATGGCCAGGTCTCACAGTCTGTCCTCTGTGATCATGGTGGTGTTAATCCCAAGGAATGTCGCGTTAAACACGAGGGAGGGCAAAACTCACTACACTGTTGAGCACATCGCTGGATCCACTTCCGTTTGCCTACCAGCCAGGCATCGCAGGCATCGCAGGCATCGCAGGCATCGGGCTGGACGGCGCTGTCACCTGCTCTGACACCGAGCTCTCTCATCTGAAGGAACCTCAGCACTGTGAGAATCAGCTTTTTTGATTTCTCCGGTTCATTCAATACCATACACCATGCACTGCTGAGGATGGAGCTGGAGCATGCCGGGGTGGATCATCACCTCACATCCTGGATCCTGGACTATCTCAGCAACCGTCCACAGTGTGTGAGGACCCGGGGATGGTTTGACCGGGGACGGTGGTCTACAGCACGGGGGCCGCGCAGGGAACAGTCCTGGCTCTGCTCCTCTTCAGCCTCTATACTGCAGATTTCTCATTCAGTTTCATTCTCCTGTCAATTGCAGAAGTTCTCGGATGACTCTGCAGTTGTCGGCCTCATCACAGATGGGGACGACAGAGAGTACAGAGAACTGACGCAGGACTTTGTGGACTGGTGCCAGTGGAACTGCCTCCAGATCAACATGGGGAAATCCAAAGAACGTGCGATTGCATCAAATCCCCATGTGCCAGGACCATGGTGCAATGCTGTGCATGCAGCAAAGTGTGTGCTTGTGTATGTGTGTGTATTGTCACCTGCAGCAGCAGCAGCAGTATGTCGATTTAATGCATCACACACTATGCATCACTAAATTGCCTGTATTCCTCTAAGAAAAATACATTGGAAGTATTATGACACACTGCTCCTTTAAAGCAGCACCCACCAAAAGTGTGAGGACAAATATATATCTGTATACATTCAAACACTGGTGGATGGTGGTAATAACCCTGGTCAGAGCATGAAGCCTTGGTCCTGGTCAGTGTGTGAGTGACGATGATGTGGTGAAGCAGGAGGACACACTGCAGTGAAGGTCCCTGAGGTTCACTCTGTCCTGATCCAGCTGCCCACAATCAGGAGGATGATTAGTAGAGGTGACATTGAGATCCAAATGGCACCTCTGCCCAAACTCTGTGAAATTAATGGCATCAGAACGGCGCCAGCTCCCACAACTTGGAGAAACACCAAATATGAGATAATGCTGAGCAGCCCCTTGTCGGTTTGGGGGGGGGGGGCGATGAGGAAAATAAACTATCTGTATATATATCGTCCGTTCGGTCCATCCACCCATGCATCCATCTATCTATCTGTGGTGTTGGACTGCTTCACTGCGTGAGGTGGTGTGAGCTTCTCACCCTATACACGGGATCTCCATTTCCTCGCCATCATCTAATGTCACAACACACCAGATGTCACAAATCTGTGGAACCTGTTGGGACACACACGCACGCACACACACTCATGCCAGTCATGGTCAGATGTCTTCTGGCTCCCGATGTTTCTGGTCGGCCCAGATGCCACCAGCGTGAGAAGCTCAGGCCGGAGAGGAGCCGCCCTCGGCCCGTGAGCAGAAAGCGCCGAGGCTCCGTGCCGGCTGAGGCGGCTGATGCAGCTGATGCGGCTGAGGCGGCTGAGGCGGCTGAGGCGGCGGCGGCGGCGGCCACCTGTGGGCGGCGGCCACGTCAGCAGCAGGCCGTGTGTACTCACAGGTGTAATCGGCTTGTCGGCAGCACACATGGACGAGCCTAAACGCTTCGGAAGTGCTTGAACGTCATTGAGATGAACCCTGCGGGCCGACACGTCTCCATCAGTCCACGCTGTGTGTAACAAGGAGCGAGGCAAGCGCTCGCCTCGGATCCATCAAGCAGCACCGGCGACAATAATCAATCTGACACGCCATCTGCTTTGGCTTCATAACCATCTGCATTTGCAATCACTCCGAGCCAGGCTCATCTTCTTTCGCCGTCTTTTCTCCGTTATCTCTTCCTTCTTCAACTCCCCCCATGCCCCCCCTCTTTGTCATCTCTTCATCTCTCCAGATTTCCCCTCCCGCAATCTTTCAATATTGTGTTTCTAATATCAACTGTGGCACTAATTAATGGAATTGTACAGAAAGAATGGAAAGCAGATGGCTTCATTACACAAACAAATATAATCGCATCGGAAGCGGCGGCACACGCTGCAATGATCCGCGCATAATCAGGCTGCTGCTAAACATAGCGCAGCAATACAGATACCACTAATAAGGCACAATAAGGCCACTCGTTTGACAAACAAGACTTTCAGGAAACCTATTTTCACTCTCTTCACGCTGTTTTCACACCAAAGGTGCAGATGTTTTCAGCACCTGGTGGCCAATTACAATACTATCCTTACACTTAATTCTTGCAACTTTTGGGGGTAAAAATCTAATCAGTTGAATGAAAATGTCCAAGGTTCTGCAGGGACAATCATATTTTCTGAGGCTGATTTTGAGTTTCACATTATTGTTCATTCAGATTTCGTCTCCCTCTGCATTGGAATCTTGTTTTGGCCCAAAGAAACCCTCAGAAAGGAAACAGTCGTAGTAGAAGTAGGAAGTAACAGGGACATAGTAGTTGTACAAGTAGGAAGTAACAAGGAAACAGACGTAGGAGAAGTAGGGAGCAACAAGGAAACAGTAGTTGTCCATGAAGGAAGTAATAAGGAAACAGTTGTAGTAGAAGTTGAGAGCAGCAGCACAGCAGAGCCGGCTGCATCCTGTGACCTCTGATCCTGACACGCGCACACACACACACACACACACACACACACACAGGTGATGTGGGCTCTCCGTGAGTTGACAGCAGTGATTTTTCATCCCAGAATTGATGTAAAGTGACGTCGATTGAAGTCTCACATCATCCCACCGAAATATACTAACAACAGCCGCTTGAAATTCAGTCCCACTCACAAACAATCTGCTGCTACTAATGATGTGTTGTCATCCAGGAAACAGTCAGCTGTGCTCACTGATTCACACGTTTGACGCAGGAGAAGAACTTTTATAGCCATGGCTACAATAATCCCTGGCTGGTGTTCATCAGCAGATACATTTATTTCTATTTTGAAGGTCTCCACCATTGTCTGTCTATATAAAGCCTTCACAGTTACTGCTTTTTTTTTGTTTGCTGTTTATTTGTCGTTTCCTGTTCTGCTCTGCGTGTTCAGGGTCGTCTCTAACTTCCTGCTATCTTGAGTAAAACTGTATATATTTGCATATTTGGCTGTGTTTTAGAAGGCACAAATGTCCTTGATCCTTGTTTGCTCCAACCCCACTGTGCATGTGTGTTCATGTGTGTGTGTGTGTGTGTGTGTGTGTGTGTGTGTGTGTGTGCCAGCTTTGTAAAACCGCTGCTCATTGTCTAAGAAATGAAGGGAAAAATCAATTGACAAATGGTTGTCTTGGATCCTCAATTATATTGAGAGAACTTTAAAGCTGCAGTGTGGAAGAACAGGTGTGTGTGATGAGTGTGTGTGTGTGTGTGTTTGTGTGTGTGTGTCAGCGCTGGTTTGCTGGGAGGATGTGCATTGTCTATGGTGTGCTTTTAGGACCAAAATGGTCACGACTGTGGAAAATTCCCTCTTTCCTACTTCTGCTACAACTGTTTCCTTATTACTACCACTAGTTTCTTTTTTACTTCCTACTTCTACTACGACAGTTTCCGGGTTACTTCCTATTTCTACTACGACTGTTTCTTCCTGTGGCACACGCATGCACCCATGCACAGTCTACTTAGAGGGCCAAAGGGCCATAACATGCTTTACATCAGCTATTAGGGATGCTAATAACAATCAGATTCAAGGATTACACTCACACACACACACACACACACACCCCTCCTGAAGAGCCTCCACATGACGAAGGCAAAAATGAAGGTCAAGTTCTGTTATACAACCGGGAAAAAAAAAAGTGGTTGGAAACTGTTCTTCAGCCCAAAGAATTGATAACGTGTGTGTATGTGTTTCTGTGTGTGTGTGTGTTTCTGTGTGTGTGTGTGTGTGTGTGCGTGTGTGTGTTACAAGACAGCCTCCAACAATCTGGAACAGTTTCAATGCCATTCATATGTTCATTAAACCCTCTGCTCCTTATTAGTCCGAGAAGATTTGATGTTAAAGAGATACGCCTGCATAATTAATTCTGTGCGGCGTGGAATGTGGAACGTGCGCGGCGTGGAACGTGGAACGTGGAACGTGGAACGTGCGTGGCACGGCATTGGTGTTTAACATCGAAGGTAA
>CAESWR010000259.1:964809-995642 GCA_903171835.1 Mullus surmuletus | reverse complement strand
CTCTCCTCCTCTCCTCTCCTCTCCTCCTCCTCCTCTCCTCCTCCTCCTCTCCTCTCCGCTCTCCCTCATTCCCCTGTTGGCGACCACAGCCCTAACGCTCTCGGACTCTGGTCGCTATGGTAACGTTTACACATGCCTTCAAAATAAGATACCGATACGCCACAAAAATGAATAGAAAGTGCATGAACATTTTAACTCAACATAACGCTAAATCAATGAGAGCCCTGAGCTTGTTTCTCTGCACCGAGATGGTCCCATCTGGGGGTGATGATGGGAGACAATGACAGTGTGTCGCTTCTGTCCAGTCTACTCCGGTGTTTCGTTGTGGTCGCTGTCACTGCAGAAAACCCGCTTCACACAGTCACAGGGTTTTCAGATCTCCGGGTATTCTGCCATGACTTGAATCCAGAACATCGGCAGAGTTGTTGTCTCGAAAATACTTTTAAAGCCGCCGTCGTTTGCGATCTCCAGCAGTTGATCTTTTTTTGTCAACCTGGAGTGCGTACCATGGTGATGAACCATGAAACCCTCCAAAGATGTCTGTTTTTTAATCATTTTGCGAGCTTGTGGGTTTAATTTTTTGGCGCTCAAGTGACCGAGATGTAACCGAGAGACTCCGGTCATTTTTCAAAATAAAAGATTGTTCATACTCAGATAATAAATACAACGGAAATAATTAAAGTAGTTGTTAGTACATGAGGCCCCTGTTCTTCTTCTTCACTGAAGTACTTGAGAGGCAGTGGAAGAAACACAGAAACATTCATATCTGCAATATTTTTGCTTGACGTTTCCATTTCTCTGAAGATGGTCTCCATCTTCCCTGTCTTGTCACCAGATTTAAGGAATGAAATAATGAGGAATGAAACTACGTTGTTTCAGATCCGGCCATTAGTTTATCAAGTCAGAAGTCTCAGTCCCACTGATAATGTCATTTCTCTGAGTGTAGAAAGTGTCTCTCATCATCTTCTCAATAGCTTCGCTGTCACAGCATCTTTCTCTGTACATTTATTGTAAGTCATCTTGCGCATGTTTCTGAAATTCAGGGGTTTCACCAGGCGGCGGCCGTTGTGGTTGCCTGTTTGTACACCCATAAGTGTCTAGTCTTCTCTTCTGAGGTGGGGTTTCCTCTCCCTCACCGCTGCCAAGAACTTTTCTCTTGAAGGAAAGTGAAGTGTTTCCTCTCTCCAGGTTATCCACTGTGCTGACCATCTGTTTGGTGAGTGAGTCACACCCAGTCCCCATCGTCACTAAATGCCAGTGAAGGCATTTGTCATTTTCCTTGCTATCTCACTGACGTGTTTCTCCCCAGGTGTTTGGCACACGGTTAAAATTTTGCTGACAATCAGGAAAGAGGCCAACTAAAAGTGAGAGACTTGAAATCATTCGGCTGTTTCCAGCTTTCTCGTGATCTCAGATGGAATCTTCTGCCAAGGAATCTTACATTTAAAATGCCAGCTGTTGTCACACAGTTGACGAGGTGTGAAATCCATACTTGAACTCCTTGTTGACCACGGTGAGCAGCTGGTTGCTGAGCTGTCACCACCTGATGAGTACACAGAGAACACTAGCTATTATGAAATAATGATTCAACAGTAATTTTATAGCCATCCATTTAACTATATAATGTAACCTGCATAATATGGACTGTCAATGTTCATTATTGACTCTCTACCAATGGTCAGTGGATGGCTTTGAAACCCCAGCATGGAGTTAGAGTTCCTGATACTGACTGCAGAAAAGGAAACAAAGAGAAAACAACTAAGCAGAGCTACAGTGGAAATGTTTTCAAAGTTTTCCTTTCTCAATATATTGCAGTACAGTACACCAACTACTACAATCTCAGTGATGAACAAAGTGTAATTTATAGTTATCCCCTTGTTTTCAATACATTTCTTGATTTTTTTGAATTATATAGACAGACAAGGTACTCAAAACCACATGACTAAATAATAGTAATAATAATAGCATTATTATTATATACAAATAATAAGAATAAATGAAATAAGTGAATTACATTTTTGAATACCAAAAAATTGAGCAGATTATTTCAAGAATGATTTATAGCAAAACTGGTGTATTGGACTGCATTATATTGAACAAGTGCACCTAATAAATGTATTTTGACTATGCACATTTCTCTATATGACTGTTCATTGTTTATACATTGAAACACAATCTTGTCTTTCTGAGCTGTGACAGAAGTTTCCTGACTTCAACTGGTCTCAGGACAGGAAGGAGGTCACTCCCCTTCAGGTAGTTCAGATCCTCCAGGTCCTCAAATCCCAAGTCCTGTAGATGCTCAAGCAATGGCTCAAGTTCCTGCAGTTTAGGAAGACTTGATTTGAGGAAAGAGTGAAGTGGACTCTCTGCGTCCATGACTGTGAGGACTAGAATGGATGAGAAAGACTGCTCTTCAAGCGTTAGCATTTGTGTCGGATTTCAATCTCTCAAAAACTCTATCACTACTCTGAGTCAATAATGCTGTGCTTGAGTGAAATTACTCTCGTCCCACCAATCTTGTACTCAGGCCATGGATGATAATCTAGTTTCCACTCTGGCTTCCAACATTTCATGCTCTACCTTCCTTGTTTCACCTCATACAATCCAAATACTGGCATATAGGACACGTCATGAGGTGTAACAATAAAGTAAAAATGCTGATTCTGCGTCACCAGCATGAGCACAATCTGTGGGAAGTCGAGCGCATCCCCTCCCAGTGGGTGAGGTGGGGATGCTTTGGTGTCAGTTTTTGTGCAGGAAACAATTCTTGCCTTGCTTCCAGATAACCACCAATTAGAACACTGAGCAATGCAACCTGGGGTACTGTGATGTGTGGCTGGAGGTTATTTCACTGGAGGCACTGTCCGAGGTGCGGCCAGCATGGTTACTGGGCGGCGCGACCCCATATTATATAGAGGGGTCCGGCTGCACCTGGCAGCCTCTCTCTCCTCTCTTCGGGTTCCGCTCGTCCTCTGTGGTGGCTGTGGCCACACCGATCCCGGTGTGCTGGATCAATGGTGGCGTGATCGTGAGTGTGTCTTGGCACTCCATTCTGCAGCTTGGTGACACTGTCTCCTCCGTAGCTCTGTGGCTCCGTAGTGGCGCGGGCCGCTGTCGCCGTCGGCTGCGTTGCCCCGATGGACGCCTTTGGGGTGTGTGGTTGTGCCTCCTCATGGTGGGCCAGCATCATGTGTCCATCTCTTCTTTTGATTAGCTTTAGCTAATCCTGTTTGTATGCCACAGTCGCATCGACCTCCATAACATCCCGATCTGTCCCTGTGACGCGGTAGAGGAAATGCAGAGAGGTGAGGGACAGGTGTGAAATGGTCCCTCTCGAATCTGCAGTAGAAGGTGTTGAGGTCTTCGGCCAGGGCTTTGTTGTCTTCAGCAGCGGGGGCAGGGCGTTTGATGTAGCTGGTGATCTCCTGCTGACGTCTCCACACCGATGCTGGGTTGTTAGCTGAGAACATGCTACTCAGCTTTTCAGAGTATAGCGCTTCTTGGCCACTTTGTTCTCCTTTGTCAGTGTGCTCAAAGCCTGGCTGTACAGGGCTCTGTCCATGCTCCTGTCGACTTCCTGCTCGGCTTCCTGCTCGGCTTCCTGCTCTGCTTCCTGCTCCGCTCAGACTGATGGATGTAGGTAACATTGAATAACATCAAGGCCAGTCAAGTGTCCACCGCATAGTACCAGCTCCACTCTACTCCACTCTACTCCACTCCACTCTACTCCACTCTACTCCACAAGACTCCACGAGACTCCACTCTACTTTACTCTACTCCACTCTACTCTACTTTACTCTACTTTACTCTACTCCACTCTACTCTACTCCACTCTACTCCACGAGACTCCACTTCACAGAGCTGTAGGTGCGGGCTTGCTCATGCTGTGTTTGCTGTAGAAACGGCTGTTTGTAGCCATGACCATCAGCGCTACCCGTTAACTGTCCATCACCTGGGATGTCCAATCAGATTTCACTGGCGCCACCTGTCTAGCTCGGCCAATGATGCACCTGCACGGAGAGTGGGCGTGGTCTGAGCTGTCGGGATCACAGCCAGACGGAGCTTCATCTTCATCCTCGCTCCTGGTGTACGCCTCTCTATCAAATTTGAAAATGGCACAAGAGTCAGGTGAAATGGACTCAAGTCAGACCACAGTCGTGAATTTGACTTTAGACTCGACTCAACAAAATGTAAAAAGACTTAAACCCGACGTGGACTTTGACACCAATGACTCGTGACTCACCAGGGGCCTCATGTACGTGGATTTCACACTAAACGCCAGCGTACGCAAGAATCCCCCCCCAAAAAATCCGGATGTATCAATAAGTGCGAGCGCCGGGATCCGGCACCTCTCCTCGATACATCCCACTCAGCGTGGAATTGAGCGCGTGGCCTGGGCCGCCCTCGTTACGCCCACTTATATGCTATTTGATCTAAACAGGGTCTCTGCTGTCCACGCTCGCAAAAAGATGTGGAAGGAGAAGAAGTTGGAGGTGGAGGTGCTGGTCGGGGAGGTGGAGGAGAAACAAAGGGTTTGTCGCGTCAGTATAAAAAAACAAACAATGTGAGGAGAAGGTTTGACAGAGAGTGAACGCGGTGGGTTCAGAGCCACATCAAAGTGGTCGGACGTCCAGCGGCCAGACAGGTGGGGGTCAGAGAGAGGAGCTCACACCGCCGCCCCCCCCACTGACTCCCAGAGCCTGGAGGGTAAGTGGGGGGTCCAATTCTTACTGCAACATCCCCACATGCGTTGCCATGGATGTAAACGCAAGAATAACACACAATCAGGCATTTCAATAAACCCATATTTTTAATGCTCAACAGAAATGGATGTGTCGGCCAGTGTGTGTGGCGCCGGCAGCCCACCCGGACGCGGCGGCGCATCCTCCGGCCCACCCGAAGGGAGGGTCCTCACACAGGCAGTCCTTCAGTCACAGAGGAGATTGTACGTGGAGTCTCAGGCATCAATTACGGATCGACCGCGTGATTAACGTTCTTGAACGTTTAGTTGAACAAAATAAATCCATGATATGGCTTCATGAATGGTGTCATCGTGTGCTTCTTCCTCAATCACATTGTGGTGATGAAATTCTGGCGGGCAAGGACGGCTTCCCGGCCGGGGATCGACGTCCATCCCTCCGGCATCTGGGTGGGTGGTCTCACGGGGGGTCTCACATGCTGCTCGGCCAGAGGGATACCATGCAGGTTGGCCACATTGTGAAGGATGCCACATGCCGTCACAATGCGGCCCACCTTCTCCGGCTGGAGAAGGCTGCAGCTCCTCCACATGTGCAGCAGGACAGGCCGCGGGAGCCGGAACCGGCTCGGCAGCCACATCTGTATTGTGGAGCAAGTCCTCCCACTCCATGAAATGTCGCTCCGGTGTGATTGCGCGGTTTGCCACGTCCTCCGAAAGCGCAAGTGCTGCTATTGTTGACAGTTGCACATTCTGCACAATAGTGAAGGCTCTTTAACAGCCACATAGGTGATTGTGTTTGTGTCGATGGCTGATTTGTGCCCGATGTGTGCACGGTTGTCAAATAGTGACCACCAGTCACCAACAGGCTGGATCGGCCACCGGGCAAACATTGTCCCGGTGGGCCGGTGGCTCAGTGGCTCAGTGGGCCGGTGGGTCGGTGGGTCGGTGGGCCGGTTGGCCGGTGGCTCAGCGGGCGCAGGAGAAAAAATACCTCCGGTGCAGCTGTTTGTGTCGCATCCAACGCAGCGCTGTTTCCCCTACGTTCATCATCACGCGTAACGCAATGTGACCCCCCCCATGTTACAAGCACCCCCCCACCGCTACGACGTCACCCACCCCACACCCGGTCTGACGTTGTAAGCTGCCCCCCCCCAACTGAGTGAGCCGGTCCGCTCGTAAACTTCCCGAGCCACTTCCTTGTTCCAGTCCAGCATTGGTCACCAAACATCGCCACACAGTGTCGCCACGGACCAAAGTGCCGCTCACGCAAGAATCTGCATTTAGGCACATTTCCACGGCACCTCCGAAGCTGCCGTGGCAGACGCAAGAATTGACGAACTTTTCAGGATTGATACATCCCATTGTGAGCTCCGATCCTTGCTTACGCACGTTTTTCTTGCGTAAACGGCGTTGATACATGAGGCCCCTGGACTTTTGACTTGAGAAGACTAAATATACAAGTCTGTTGCTTAACTAGTGCACACCAATTGATCACTCCTCCTGAACTCTGTGTGTGTGTGTGCCTGTGTGAGAGCTTTCAGCAAGGCACACCATCTAATCCCGTTAGATCCACATTGCTTTGATCTGCCAGCGTGTGAGCAGAGCAGTGAGGAAACAAGTTGAGGAGAGACTCAGTCAACATCCAACGTCAGTCAAAAATGCAGAGAGGCGGAGCTTCATCGACTGCCCACTGCAGGACCATCAACCTTCTGTGAGGGACACACAACCTTCACCATCGCGATCATGGTGAAGCAAAAATCCCCACCAATAGAAGCAGTTTGTTATGGACGCTGCGGCTGACGGCTGGCTGAGGAGGAGCATATGGAAATTTCACATTTTGATTAAAAGCTCTTTGAAGGCTGCCAAGACTTGTTTTCTCCAGAGGAAGTGATCTGCATACAGGATTTCCTGGAACGCTCTCCAGCTCTGATAAAGTCTTTTGTTCCATTTGTGAGATTCTGGACAATGTGATTAGACTAAACACACAGTTGAGACTCCTCCGTTAGAAGCTGGCCGAGGGAGGCGGAGGGAGAAAAGCCTGTGGTCGGCGGCGTGCGGGCGGCGTGCGGGCAGGCGGCGCCACAATCACAGTGTCCAAAATACAGCGAGAGGAGATCTGCTGCCAGCTGAGAGCTTTGTCTTTCACTCGGAGATCCAGCAACACAAAGCAGCGTCACATTAAAGACTTCATCATCTCAAATCCAGTTCTCATCTTCTGAGAACTTTGCTTATTAAAGGGAAAGTCCACTTTTTTCCAAGTGGGGGTGTGTGCGTTCCTCTAACTTCGGTGTGTCTCCACCGTCAGCTCTCTGCTCTCCTCCACTTTGAAGTAGCACCACTTTGTTGTGAACACAGACAGAGATGACATCTTAAAGTGGGCAGGGCCAATTTTAGGGCGGGGTTCGTCACATGACAAGCGGCCCCATCTCAATCTAACACATCCCTTTGATGCTGCCACATAGAGAAACATTTTTCAGCTTCAGATATTTCGAATATATTCTTAACCCGTAAGAGTTCCTTAAAAAAACATTCTCTACCGTCCCAGTGTTAATGTTGACAAGAATGACCTTTTAGTCGTTGTCACTCACCAAAGACTGGATTTAGTTGAAGCCGCAGTTTAGTTTTGGTTAAAATATAGTCCGTGGGAATTCGGTTTTAGTTTTAGTTTCGTTTTTAGTCTCATTTTAGTAAGCAAGTAATTTCACGGTTTTGTTATGTAATAGATTTTACAAAAGGATGTTTTTCATGGTAGCACAAACTCCATTGTAAGCATACCTTTAACAGTGTGTTTTAATTTAATTCAGTGTTAAAGAACATCCAAACTTAACTGTGTGCCCACGTATACTAACCGGTATTTGTTATAAGGGTATTATTGTACCAACAAATTCTGTCTCCTCCCTCACTTGCTTGCTCCACTTTTGGTGAATGTGTGCTGAAACGGGCGATTCTGAGATTCTTCCCTTTGTGACGTCAGAAGGGACCCATTCTCACACCGCACGCCACACCTTTTCACATTTCTCACACTTATATTTCCCCATTCAATACATGATAATAAACTTTGGTCCTCTCGGTTTGCCGTAGTCGGAGTGACTCTGATTGACAGACTGAGATAACCAATCCCAGACCAATCCATCAGTCCTGTGTGCCTAACTCTAACCAACCACGGAAGGCACCACGTAACATAAACCAATCAGAACGGCAGGTCTTGGCGTCTCTAACTATCTTTCACACACAACAGCGCCGACATTTAAAACCCACTGGACGTTCTCCTGCTCTCCTGAAGAAGGACGGTAGGTAACAACCCAATGTTGATCATACTAAATGATTTCAAATAGGTTCACTTTTTAAATATTCTCACCAGTTTGATGTCGATGTAGGACAAATGTTGCTCCTAGTTTTTATCTGTATTAGTTCACTGTTGATTTGCTGTTTCTCCTTGAGTTTCCACGTTAATGTGTAGTTTTAAAGCTGCTCTGCTGTCGTAGCTGAATTGCACTTGTAGGTCATATCAGCATAAATACATATTAAATGAGACAAATGTCTTGTCTAATCTAATGCTCATTTGAGCTGTTCTTGGTTTATTTTTGTATGTAATAGTGTTTTTCTATGGACCAAAAAACACTTCACGTTTTATTGTTTTTTACATGATTTGCTTTCTAATGACCTCCTCTCTGCTGCAGACGAGGGGAGCTGAGGTGAAGCAGCAGTGTCAATGGTGGAACACAATGTGCCATTTGCAGCAGCCCATCACTTCAGCCCATTGATGAAAGACTCCCGACTGCACAGAGCTTCAATCGTACAAATACATGTATTTTGTCAAAATTCTTGTTAGAATTTTCGTTTCTAATTTCTGGTTAATTAAGACTAGCATTAGGGGCCACAGTGCAGGGAGAGCAGCTGGCCTGGAGGTGAGGACTTCAGTCTTAAGGTATAAATCAACGTTAAAAAAGACCAATTTTCTTTCGAACATCATGACACTAAAGTCTCACTCTTGTCATTCTCTGAAACGTGGCAGCGCTGCTATAGGATGCCTCTGGACACAGACGAGTAGCACTGGTGTTCAATGAAGAGGCAGGCAGTGTGTGTCAATCAACATTCATGTGGGCTGTATAATGTCATTTCAGTGATTCTACCTGAAATAGATGATGCTAAATAAACTTTGAAATGTTATTCATTCAAGACCATTCATGTTGTAATAGATGGTATGAATTAGCATTAATTTAAGCCAATTGATATAACTTCAGAGATGAGGAACATGAACGACGTGACCGCCCCCCTCCGACCCCTCCCACGATAAAATGTGCTGACCCCGGAGCGGGACAGCAGGTGGATGTTGTGGAGGCATTGAGGGAGCTTCAGGAGAAGGAGGCCAGACATGAGAGGGAGATGAGAGAGATGGAGGCGAAGTGAGAGGAGAGACAGGAGGCCAGACACAGCGAGGCAGTGGGGGGAGAGGAAAGAAGAAGGCGAGTAGATTTAGAGGAGCGTGGAGTGGGCGTGGCCAGACACCGCTCATGAGGATTTAAAGGCACAGAGCTCACGAGAGTGACTTCTAGACTGGCTGAAATTCAGGACCAAGGCTGAGTTTGGGGTGAAACACTTTGAATACGGTGTTGTTGGACCTCTGACACCTCTATGAAATTGTTGAAAAAATGCATAATATGGGACCTTTAACTCATTAAAACCCATTGTCCTCGCAATCACCCGGTACTCTTTTCTCTCCCTTCGTATCACCATAATCAGTTGTTTCATGCCGTTTACATGCCCGCTGCGGCGGTCCCGCCTCCTTCCTCCCTCAGCCTATGATGGTGATACGAAGGGAGGCAAAATAGTGCCGGGTGAGTATATGAGTATAGGTGCGAGGACTTTTTTGTGGCCAAGAATTTTTTTTTTGCCTCTTTTCTCCCCTTTCTCCTTTTCCCCCTCTTTCCTTCCTTTTTATGATCTAAAAAATGTAGATATCTACTATAACACCGAAGCGGCAGATCACAAACCCACCCAGGGGCGACCCCACCAACAGGGGGAAGGGAGCACAACCCCCCAACAGAGCACCGCCACCAAACCACAACTGCAGGCGGCGACAACAAACAAGCCAACAACAATAATTCTAGTACTATTATTATTATTATTATTATTATTATTATTATTATTATTATTATTATTATAACAGCAATGACAATATCAATAACAATGACAATAAAACAATAATAAAAAAAACAAATAATAGTAATAGCAATAACATTTACCACAGAATAGCAATTGTAATTATTGCCTGTTGTGACAACCAGAAAAAAAAACAGTAAAAAAAAACCAAGATAATGAAAGTGGAAAATATACTAATTATAATAATACCAATAATATAGATAATAATAACAGTAATACTAAAAAGAAAGATAATAAAGGTGTTAGGAAATGGGTTTTTTTAACTTCTTCCTATATGATTACATAATTGTATTCAGTGATGCTGCTTCTCAGAAAGTAGGGTGTGTATGTTGAAATAATAAAAGCAATAATAATAAATATGAATGAATAAATAATGATAATAATAAATGAATACATGTGAATAAGTAGTAATTACAGGGAGTGGGCATGGAGGTGGTGAAGTACTGAGGTGGTTTATGTGAAACTAGTTTGTTGTAAATCATGATTGTAAGAGATTGATCAATGATTGCCAGATAGGGTTGTGATTAGTGTCAGAGGAGTCTGTATTTTCTAGGGAGATGTCATCAGTGAGCAGGTTTTCCGTGATTTCCAGTTCATGAGGATAGTCTTCTTGGCAACAGTTAGCGCCACAAGTGTGTGCAGTGTAAACAGTTTCCAGATGATGAGAAGCCCATCTTTTGCATTTTTTGAATTTGGTATGATTTTGTATTGTATGAGTTGTAAATTGGCATTTGTTGTTGGCTCCTGATGCCGAACTTCTGGACCAGGAGTGGGAATGGAACCAGGGTGTTATTGTTGAAGATGTGTTTGAGGTGAGTGATCCCTTTGTCTACCCAGGTGCTGAAGTGTAAAGATTGTTTGTTGCTGGTGAAGTCCGTGATTTAGTTAGTTAGTGAGTTAGTGATGATGTGTGCCTATCAAAGTTCTGTCCTCTGTTTCCATCAACTCTGTCAGATTTTTTCATAAACCTCATTAAATCAGGTAATAGCATGGAGGATCCCTTTTCATTCTCCTAGCTGTGGTCAATGCATCAATACCACACATGGTCTCGTAAGTTTGACATTTTTTGATATTTTAGATGAACAATGTCAATTTTTCTATGGTCACAGTTGGAGCATGTCAACACCATCCCCCCATTATGATGCTTTTTTGGATATATTTTAAGACAGAATCTATAGACTATGTATCCAGAACGCCAAAGCATCCTGTCTCTTTGATTCAGACAGTTTGTGTCATCTGTGGCAAATTTGTCCAAAACAGACACATCTTCCAATCAGATGCTCGATACTGTAACATAATAGAAGGGCCTCAGAGCACAGAATATACTGAAAATACTGAACATTTTGTGTTATACTCTTAGGAATGTAATGGCTGTGTCCTATCTCCCACTACTTCTACTGGACATTGACTTTTTCTGCACAAGCCAGGCTCTAGATGTTTTCAACATCTGGTTGTAGAAACACACACTGCCATTTAAGATTTTACATCAATCAGTAATCATGTTAAGTGAATGGACATCTGACTCTATAGTCATATTCAAATACATTTTTCATGACTTTTGTATTAAAGGAAAGCATGGCTAGAGAGAAATTGAGAAGAAATATGCCATGCACGCGAAGGAAAGACAGGTGGAACAGGAGAGTTCAAGACAAAAAAGTAATACAGATAGACAAGATGGGAGACAGGGCACAGAGAAATCAGAGAAAGTATTGGAGAGAGGCATAGAACAAACTTAAACAAAGGAGGGGGCCTCAGACACCACTTGTCACCCACCTACAATGCCGTCCTTAGATCCTCCCAAGGAGGGTTCGGTTTGCCTTTTTTCCTGCAACTCTTTGGCTGTGGGACACTTCGTCTGCCTCCATGTATGCCTTCAATTGTTGGATTATGCTGTGTTACTCGGGAAAGTCTTGGGAAAGTCTTCCATCCAGCGGTAGTGTTAGCCACCATTAGCCTCTGCTGTTGAAGATGGGGATATTCCAATACTCCTCCGCAAAACTTCTCGACTTGGCCAGCTACTCCATTCCAAACTCCATCACGGTCATTAAATCTCTTGCACTCTTGCATCGCCTTTGTTACATTCACTGGGGGTCCTGACGTAAGTTTATTTACTCCGATTCATCCAATCACTCCATAATGTCTATCACGCTCTGGCGCGGGTGCATTACGCCATCACAACAAAGCCCATGTGCGTGCTTGCTATCTCCGCCCACTGGTTTGTGTTAATAGTTTTGCACCTCCCATCCAGCCCATGTCAGCAGCTTCATTCATGCTGTTGAATGTTCAATCCCTCAATAATAAACCTGGGCTCATTCGAGACATTATTGAAGAAAGACACATTGACATCTGTTGTTTAGTTGAAACATGGCAGAAACCACAGGACTTCATGGCACTAAATAAAGCTACTCCCCCAGGCTATGTATATTTATAGAAACCTCGCTTAAAGGGTGGTGATGGTGGGCTGACTGTGAGATACCAAGCCTGCATCCTCATCAAAGAAGTGACAGTACCCACTGCTCCCTCATTTGAGTATGTCGTGTCCACACTAGCTGGACAATGTCAGTTTGCGTAAGTGTACCGCCAACCTAAAAACACCAGCTCGGACCGGACTGCCTTCCTGTCTGAGCTTCCTCAGCTGCTCACCCCATCTGTGCCATGTCTCCATCCACATTCCTAATGCAGGACATGAAAGTGCAAGTGTATTCTGGCAGCTGCCAGCTGCCCTCTACATGATCCCGCTCGGTCAGATCAGCTGCCACGAAATAAAGACCTGGATGTCCACCAACCTACTCAAACTCAACAGCAAGAAAACAGAGCTCATGGTCATGGTACAGGGTGCAGCTTCAGAAGGTCAGTGACATTCTCCTCCAGGTGGATGGCTGCTCCATCTCTCCATCCCCTGAGGTCCGCAACCTGGGTGTCATCCTGGACTCAACCCTCGCCTACCAAGCCCACATCAAATCTGTCACCAAATCTGCCTTCTTCCACCTCAAAAACATTTCCAGACTCCGGCCATCACTCTCAGACTCTGTTGCTGAGACCCTCATCCACACTTTCATCTCGTCCCACCTGGACTACTGCAACGGCAAAGCCCTGGACAGACTGTAGTATGTGCAAAACTCAGCTGCCAGAGTGCTCACCCACACCAGACCTCAGCAGCACATCACCCCCACCCTGAAATGCCTCCACTGGCTTCCGGTTAAGTTCAGAAACACCAAACTGCTCCTCCTCACCAAAAAAGCTCTCCATGCCCGAGCCCCACAGTAAGTGTCAGACCTCCTCAAAGAATACTCCCAGGAGCGGAACCTGAGGTCATCTGACACGGGGCTCCTCACCATCCCTCCCAGCAATAAGCGGCAAGTTGGCGATAGAGCTTTCAGTGTGGCAGCTCCTTCCCTCTGGAACTCTCTTCCCATGGCGATTCATCAGAAGCCAACATTGGACACCTTCAAGTCCAAACTGAAGAGACACTTGTGTACTCTAGCTTTTGGAAATTAATGTGTATCTTTTGTATTGTTAAGAGTCCTTAGGTTTTTGAAAGGCGTCATATAAATTCAAGCTATTATTAAGGAGGTGCGGCCATCTTTCACGCCTTCGCTCAGGTGAGCTGAACAACTGGGAGGGGAACCATCCACCATCAGGCCAACGACTCACATGGCGATCTAACGTGTCTATTAGTTTCTGGTCGTTCGGCCACCACCCTCCTGGGTAGATATATACCTGAACTCCCCACCAGTTATTTTAGAACTGAAGAAGCTTCTTGGATGACAGGCGAAACGTCTTCACTTACTTGAGGTGAGAGCAGTTGCCACATTTCACGTATCTGAGATCAACATATCAACCTCTATACAGATTTTCTTAACAGGAACCCAACTGTAAAGCTGAGCTATTCTTCATTCTGTGCTCTGAAGCCCTTCTATGTCACAGCACCAAAAGCATCTGATCAGAAGACCTGTTTGTGTCAAAAACATGAGAATGCATGCTTAATGTTTGATGTCCTAAGAATGTCTGGTGTGGTGAAGTCAAACAAACTAGATCACAGTTTTCAATTAGTTTGTTGCTCTCCAGCAAGTGAGGCCTGCTTTCTTTGAACCTGCTCACAATGTCTAAAACAAAGGAACAGTTACAACCTAAGAGCAAGTCCAAATCCATGTTCAGTGGAGGCAGTGGGAGAGTTCAAGAAGACACAGGCAATGAAATCCATATCAACACTAAGCCTGTCCAACACAGTGGCAGCCTTTCAGAACACTCAGAAATGAAACCACAACATGTATGTTCAGTGCAAAACCAATCAAAAGCATACAACAACACAATTGAGTCCTGTGATGAACGTACAGCGTTGATTTCTCTGAATCCTGTAGATGCAAATATAAATCTGAAGTTCGGGCCTGCATTTTGGACAAAATCTGCCACGGATAACACTCCATACTGGAATGTATTACATGAAGGGTGAAAAAGCAGCATTTGGCACACTGTCCGAGTCGGAGAGACAAGATGCTGGGGCAATCTGGACACACATGGAACCTGTCTTAAAATATATCAAGACTAGATATCCACAGGTCAGCACTATGGACTTTTGGTCTGATGGACCAAGTAAACAGTATAAGAACAAGGATAACTTTTTTCTTTTGTCTCTTATTCCACCTACACTAGGGTTTGAAAAAGCAACATGGAACTTCTTCCCCACTTCCCACATTGGCGGAACAGTAAAAAGAACAGCTGACAACCTGGTGCTGAGAGGAAATGATGTGACAGATGGTCACACGTTCCTTGAGAAAGTCTCAAACAGTCTGAAGGGGGTTCAGCTGCACCGGATTGTGGAAGAAGACATGGAAAGATACGATACACTTCTCATGGATCCTCTCAGACTGGTTCCCTCAAAAAGACAAACACACCAGGTCATCGCACATGACAACAGCATCCACCACAGACAACTATCCCGCTTTTGCAGCAAGATGTTGGATTGCCAGTGCTTCTGCCCAGCACAGATGAACAGCTGAGTGATACCCGGAGAGCAAGAAAGAAAAGACCTTTAGAGATGTTGTGGGAGGACATGGAAAAGGAGATGGGAGGGGAGATGGAAGAAGATGTGGAAATGAAAGATGTGATGGAAGAGTTGGATGAGGAGCCATTGAAAGGTCCTGAGGGTACTTTCACAGTAACAACTGTTAGCATGGAGACCAGCATGGAGACTGGTTAGCAGTAGTATAGGATGACCACTGGTGGCTAGCCGCATTGCTGTGGATACTGAGCATCAAGATGTGAAAGTGCAATTTCTGCATCCCCATGGTGCAACAGCAAAAGGTAAGCTCAAGTGTGGCAAGAAGGATGTCAGTTTCTGCCCAGTTCAAGACATCAAAGTGAAACAATTGGGAAATGCATCACCAGTCCAATGAAGAATGCGACAGACTTACAGTATTGCCCCAGATGTGATGGACTTCATAGAGCGTGAGCACGTCCAACTCCTGCTGCTTTAAGTGGCATAAGTGCCCTGTGTGACTGCATTCATGCTTTACAGCATAGTGTGTTTTTGAGCACCTCCTCAACACGCGTCTTCCTGCTCTCTTCTTTTTCCTAGTTTTTTTCCCCCATGGCTGATTGTTATATGAGCTTAATTACATTTATTCACTTGTTTTTTTAATATTTGGAAATGGTACAATTCGTTATAGTTTTAAATGGTGTATTCACAGTTTGTTTAGTACAGTTGAATGAAAATTATGTTTAGAAAAAGACAAGGACTTGTTATTTCTTAATGTATTGTCACTTCCACCTGTTTAAAAAATCATTTGTTCATTAATCAGAAATGCAGAAACAATTTTGTCAACTTTGTCAGCTTCCCGTCAACACCATCAGATCCTCATCATAAACCGTCAGATGTATGTTAATTATTTTGGGGAAAAAAACAATTCTTTCTTCAGTTTTTGTTGTTTAAGTAATAAAGGATCATCAGATCTACATCCTCTTGTGTCTTATTCACTTAAGGATTTTTTTTTCTATAGTGGCAAAACAAAAGATAGTGTTTGAAAATGCTAATTATCAGAAAATTCCGAAAGTGTCATGTCCCGACTCTTAAGAATCAGTGAAATATTAAGTTATTAGTGAAAAAAAAAAAAGAGCAAAGACATTGAGAAATGATCCTATGTGACCTTATCAACATGGCAAATAAAAGATTACCAGGACCACAGAAAATGCTGCAAAATAGGCTTTATTTTAAGTTGAAGTGTTAAAGTTGAAGTGTCAAAGTGCACAGAACCTCACAGCTCAACATGAAGGTGCCTATGAAATGTTTGGCTACTGTGTCATGTCATGAAGCCTAAAGCCCAGTTTATCCTCCTGCACGGCGTCTCTGCGGTGCTGCGTGTCATCATAGCTCTGCGTCGCGTATCAGTTCCGCAAGTTGGAGACTCGAGAAGAACATATTCATGGAAGCTTCAAAACTGCTCAGGAAGCCTCGATCGGCAACACGTGAACATCAGAGTGCTGCGGCATCCCTCACGTACGCGTCGCTGCAACGCCAGAGTCCTGCTTTTCATGATCCTTCGTAGTTACTTGGGTCGGAAAGTGTGAAACGTTGGACTCGCATGTGTCACTTCTCTTAAACGTAAACACTGGGGATGGTAATGAGCCTAAAAGCTGCCAGCAACCTTCATTCGGACAGAAGAAGAAGCAGGTACAAAAACAAATGAAGAAGAAGAGTGACAGAAAGTGCAGAGTTAGAAGAGCCGCCGGCTTCATTCCAAACACTCGTATGGGGAAAATGTGTGCAGTCGCGTCCGGTGTGAACGGGACTGACGCGTGTCCTGCACTCACGCCATGCGACGGATGCAACAACAGCGCTGTCTCACCCCCCGTTCAGAGAGCGCTCCTACGCCCCGCAACCCCCCCGCCCCTGTCCGGAGATGGCCCCCGCTGCTCGGAGATCGTTCAACCCCACATCACGCCAGTAGCAACCCAACCAGAACTGACAACCCACGGCCCTGAGCAGAGGAGCCGCATTTATTAAAGATGCTTGAGCCGCGATACTGCGCACAGCAGTCAGTCTGTGCTCGCTGCCGTTTGCCTTTTATTTTTGTAGGCTGGAGCAATTGAAACACTTATTATTTATTTTGTAGTATTTTCAAGAGATTTTCAGTTTTGGTACTATTTGAATGTTTTTGTTTAACTTGCCAGTATAGAAATATTGCTAATGTGAGAGCAAAAATGTTTGTTTCTTTATAATGAAGTTACCAAGGTTGCCAGTTGCTACCTGACGACCTCAGTGTCGTCCTTCAAGAAATCGTGTTTTTTCTGTTCCTCTGTATGAACAGAATCAATGGCATGAGAACCCTGCTAATGCATTTGTTTTATTTTTTATTCTATTCATTTAAATAGAAATAAAAAAACTTTATCACAGGAGATGGTTTTAACCTTAAGCCAATTGGGTCTGTTCAAAATAACCCTCCCCCAAAAGTCTTATACCGAACCTGTACTGAAACGTGAGCCTCACACCAAGGTACGTACCGAACCGTGACTTGTGTGTACCGTTACACCCCTAGTAAACACGGAAGTAAGACGGAAGGTAGCTTGTCGTCAGCCAAAGAGTACGCCAATGATTGGTCAAAGTTGTAGGAAGGTTGCAGTGATTGGTTAAAATTGCAACACCGCACTGAATTCACAGGGATTGGTTGAATTTACGTTGATGTTGCAAATCGCAACACTGTGAAATCCTGAAGGGTCCGAGCACTATGTGCTCAAGTCTGTTACGGACAGTGCAAAAATGAGCTGCATTTACAGCAAGAAGGAGGCATGGAGTTCCTTGGTTGGCCAATCGTAATCTTGGGTGCAGAGGCCAGTCTCTCTTTATACTTCTCTTTTTCATCCTTGTAAATCTGGTTGTTCATTTGTCTTCCACGGTGCGGGCTGGCAGACCAGTACAACCTATCCACAAAGCCAGAGCTCTCTCTCTTGTTTTGCCTTGTTTCCCATCTGGATGGTACGTTAATATGAAAGTTTGGAATGTTTGGAATCATTGTCTGTTTTGGCTGTTGGTTTTCCTTTCCTTTGTCCGTTTTCTGCAAGACTGGTACAGTTCGAGTCTCCAGGATCTGAAGGGGGGAGGGGGAGGAAAAAAGGTGTTAGTTGTACTGCCTCTGAATTATTTCATTATTATATCTACGTACTACACTAGCAACCAGATTTGCAGGCTAAAACGGAAAGAACATATTCATCTCAAATCAGATTACAACCATTAACATAACACAGGTGCTGGAAGCTGAGAGCTGGAAATACAGAAACACAAGCACATTAGCTCAGCGTTGCTGCATGTTGCAGGCTACCTTTGTTTGCTGACTGTAGCGCAGTTAATACTGACGGACCCTTAAACTATATGCCAGAGGACACGTTCTCTGTATCTCAAACTCACATCAATACTGTAAACTGTAAAAAGACAGTTTGCTAATCATACACAAGATACATCTTTATTGCTACTTTTAGTATATGTTAATTAACCAGAAAAATGGAAAAAATAACACATGAGAGTGGGTTGGGGGTGACAACTGTCCAATCATACAAGTCCCAAATCACTGTGGATCCCACACATGGAAACATTGCATGTTAGCTTGTCTTTTTCACAAAATATATTATTACAAGCGTAGTTATTTCAAGCCTATTTCATAATCACTTAGTTAAAGCTAGGAATCCACTGCGGAACGTAACTTTTTGTTACCCAAATAATTCACCTTTTCTACTTCTGGAGATGCGTTGCAGGGCTAGTTAAAATACATAATCAGATCATTAGAGCGTTTTTCTCTCCCATTTCTACTGCTCCAATGTTTGCTTCTGATCTGAGATTGAGGGCTAAAATTTAAATGTTAGCTAAGGCTAAAAGTTATGTGTTGGCTAGCAAGTTAATTGCTAGTGCATTCTCAAATAGTGTAAGAACACCCGACCAGCATATCAAGTTTCATCTTTACCGTTAGCGTTACTTACGTCTACATGCAATTTAATCTTAAAGTGTGCTGTTGCAGCCAGCAAATGTTGTCTGAAAGCTTTAAGCTTGTCTTTCTGTTGTATTTTTGTTACAATAAAGGCTGTTACAAATGTGTCCTAACTGGAGTGTGTGTGGATCATGTTTGCCAGATATTCTCTTGCACTGTTACACATGGTGCACAATTACAACATGATGCATAAGGGGGGGGCACATAAAAAATAGCCTAGGTTCTAGGGAATCACCTTAATCCACCTCTGGTTGCAGTGCCTCTAGCACATGTAAGGGAGAGAGGGAGAGGAAAGAGATTAGAGAGAGTAGAGCGAGGGAGGGAGAGACAGAAGAGAAGGAGAGGGAGACATAGAGGGAGGGGGGCATTGAGATACAGGCGGTCCCTAACCTTCACTGCTACGCTGACGACACTTTAGAAGTGGGATAACAGATGAAAGATTGAATTCAAACTAAGGACCGGGTCAGGAGAGTGGAAGCTCGAGTGGAAGGGGCGAGTGTTTGGACATCAATGAAAGGGTAGTACATGATAATACAGCCAGGCAATTGTGGTGCTATTGTCATGCTATTGCAGTGCTATTTTTTCTTGAGCCACCTGCAATAAAGATGCTACAGCCACTTACATCACTCAAAAACTGAACACAGGCACCAAACTGAACCTTTTTCCCTTCCCTCCCGAGAGCGGGTCCCGTTGGGAAGACCATCAGTGTGTGTGTGTGTGTATGTCTCTTTCCAGGTGCAACCCTTAATTCTGGCTCTCCACCTAAGGAAATCTTGAAACACCGCCTCACGGAAGGCCTCTTCAAAGGGGGGGTGGGAGGTGGCTCCAAGTCCCACTGAGTTGTTGATGACATTAATGTACAGCACAGTATTTGTAAATACATCACATTTGCCGTATTTATTTTTTATTAATTAATTTACTCTATTTCTGCAATTCCTATGTCTATATGCATATTTGCACCACTGGATGAACAAGATGGTGCCGCGGATGGCCTCTGGTACATCAGAGTGTCCTCTCCGGGAACCTTTACTCCGGTTTTCACTGAACCAGAACGTTTCATGGAGATCTTACTCGCAGGTGCAGCTGCTCTCTATGGGATTTGCCGGAGGTCAAAGGTCGGGGCACAAAGAGCTGGTCAAGAACAAAGGGCAGTCAGGAAAGGGCATGGGACCACGGGTGGTGTGGAACGGGGCGGGGTCTCAGGAGGCCCACCGGAGGAGCAAGGGAGACTTTAGTGCGGGCGAAAACGGGGCAGGCAGAGACATATTCCCAGGCATCTGCCCAAAGGGAGCGCCACCACAAACCTTGTCTGAGTAAAAATACAATACTACTCACCCCTAGACGACAGCTCAGCAGGGAAGAGTGGCCCCAGTGCAGAACTCTGGCACGGAGCGGGCCCGGGACGAACAGCTGACCCCGAGGATAGCCATCCGGAATCGGGGTCCTAACGACTGCACGCTGCACAGCCTCCCACCAGTGTCCTCAGGGGGCAATCAGGGGGCAGGATTGCTGCATCCCTGGAGAGGGATGGCTGGAGAGGGCGTCAGGCTTAGTGTTGCGGGATCCGGGCCGATAGGACAGGGATATCTGGCCTGCCTGGAATTGAGTCTTTTGGCCCATCTGATGTATTTCTCAGTTCTTGTAAACAGTAGCTCTGACCCCTTCAGCCAATGCCTCCCTCTTCCAGAGCCAGATTCACCGCCAACAGCTCTCGGTTCCCAACATCGTAGTTGTGGTCAGACGGCGGGAGTTTCTTGGAGAAGAAGAAGCAGGGGTGGACCTTGTTGTTCTCAGAGGAACGCTGGGAGAGGACAGCCCCAACCCCCACATCTGAGGCGTCCACCTCAACAATAAACTGAAGCTTGGGGCTTTAATTCCTGATGAAGCAGCCGTAGAAGTTAGCTAACCCCAAAAACCACTGAAGCTGTTTATGGTCATTCAGGACAGGCTAGTTCAGTACCGCATCCACCTTTGCAGGGTCCATCTGCATCATCCCGTGGGACACGATGAACCCCAGGAAGGAGACCGTGGATTTGTGGAACTCGCACTTTTCGGCCATGACAAACAGCTGATCCTGGAGCAGCCGTTGCAGCTCCTGGCGAACATGTTCCATGTGCTCCTCATCATTCTTGGAAAAAAACTGAATATCATCCAGGTAGACAAACACAAAACTATTCAACATATCATGGAGGATGTCGTGTACCATGGACTGGAAAACCGCCGGAGCGTTGGTAAAAGGCATCACCAGGTATTCATAATGGCCGATGGGTGTGTTGAAGGCTGTTTTCCACTCGTCGCCCTCTCTGATCGGGACCAGTTGGTAGGCATTGCACGGTGCAGTTTGGTGAAGATGCAGGCTCCCTGGAGGAGCTCAAAAGCAGAGAAGATTAAGGGCAGTGGGTGGCGGTTCTTTACCATAATGTCGTTCAGGCCACGGTAGTCCATCAGCGGCCGTCTTGTCCCTCTTCTCCCTGAAGTCCGTCAAGTCAGACTTGGAGTTTAAGTTTTAACTTAAAGATTAACAAAAAGACTAAAAACGTCTGAAAGAGCATCTTCTATTTGCGTGGGTTAACAGGGGCAAGATTAGCTGTGAGGTGAGCTTAAAAATAAAAATTGTAAGTTTTCTTGAGTACAATTTTGTTAATTAATTTATACAAAAATCAAAAGTCAGTTCAGAGAAGTTGCGGCAAGAAACTTAGAGGAAAAGTTTTTAAGCAAATTCTGCCACGACTCAGAGTCAAAGTACAAGAAAGTCAAGAAGTTAAAGTAGAATTAAAAACACAACTGGGACAGAAGAAAATTATGAAAATGGCTTTGAAAAGGAAAACTAGCCTTGTACAAAGAATGTGCGAGGGTTTTTATCCTAGTTGGGCGTGTAGTTGCAGAAAGTAGCTCATTGATGAATGGCAGATTTTACAAAAAGGGAAGAGAAAAGAATAGAGGAAGACAAAGAAGGTTCACCAAAACTGGAATGCTCAATACATTCGATTTGCTTTGTCTCTAAAGAAACACAGTATTTTAAATTCAATGGATAAATACCATAACTAAACACAACAGTTTTGTCACAGATACCCAATGTCTCTAATGACTGTGAAGTGTTGAATTAACAAATGATTCACATTAAAGGACATATTTGTCTTACTTTGGTCAAATACAAATGATCATTAAAGTGTAACTTTGTTCTGACCACTTGTTCTGCTGAACACCGCTGTATTTAGACATGAAGTCATGTTGTTGATTGATCCATGTCCCATCTTTGACAATTTAGTCTACAGTCTTTTAATTTATCCGTTGTGTGGTGAAATGCAGAGCAGCTGCCCCTCGAACACTCTTGACTATTGCACTCGTATTTGCATATTGGTTGGGATGGAGGCAGATGAGGTGGTGGAGGCCGCCGAAGTCCCCAACCATCCTACTGGCCCCGCCCCTCCCGTAGATTCAGCCTGCAGTTACTGCCGCCTGTGGCGAGTAGGTTGAACTGAGCGAAGTCATGATGGACCGTTGCTGGTTTCAGGGCTCTTGGTGTGACTTCACCTGCTCCAGTTCTTCGCAGCAGACATTTTCATTGGGAAAGAGTTTAGTGCACTGACCACAAGAGCACCTTTGCTAAAAGAGATGAAAACTCTTTCATTCGATTTACTTGCCGGTGAGTATGCGTGTGTGTGTGTGAGTGTGTGTGTGTGGCGAGCGTGCGTGCGCAGCCGCGCTGCGAGTCAGATGGGCGGAGAGGGCATGACGTCACTGAAGCGATTAGAACATCTGGCGCAACGTCACAAAATCAGCTATTTGGACAAGCGACGCGACTGACCGCACCATTAGCTCCTCCATTTTTTGAATTTCATGGCCCTTCAGCCAAAACCTTGGGGTGTAGTTACACTTTAACATCAATAGAAATGGATGGTGTCTACATCGTAACATATAGAATATCTAAACCACAAGATAATAGTCGATAACATTATTTGAATACATAATTAAGTATACAAAGAAAATGTCTATCGTGAAGTGGCATCAGCAGGTGGTGCTGACCGAGGTGCCGAGGTGTGGCACAGCTGCCTGGACGGCTGCCCCCCCCGGCCAGCTCTGCTAGCGACCACCGTCTGCAGCTGCCTGGACAGCTACCGTGACGTTGCACGACTAAGATTAAGAGCTATTTATGTAACGTCTGCCACGATAAAAAGCAAGCAGCAGCCGCTTTTTGCTGTTGTTGTCTTTCTTCTCCATCACAGAAGCTCCTGTAGCTGAGCTGCTACGCTACTCAGGAGCCGCCCAGAGCTCCAGGGAGAAGTGGGGGAATGGGGGGGGGGCGAGTTGGAACCTGGAGAGAGGGGTGTGTCGAATGGAGCTTGGGGATTGGATGGAGAGAAAATTGACCAATCGGAGATGTCCGGGACGGATGGCCTCGATTGGTCAATGTTTTTGCAGCGCTGCAGCTGCTCGGTGAATGTTTTTTTTCCTTCTTTTTTCTCTTCACTTTGTGAAGATCAATACTACTCACTATAGGACCATGACCGCCATATAAACAAGGTTCATATTCATTACCAATCTCCCCTATCACCCCACCATGCCTTTAATGACAACAGACAAACACACACACACACACACACACACACACTATCTGTTTTTAGTTGGTTTTGTGGAGAGAGAAGAGTTTATTAAAGAGTTGAACTAATCCGATTTGTTTGTCTCACAGTTTCATTGATCACGAGATAGCACTGACTTGGAATGAAGTTCATTCATGTTAAGAAATAGCTTTGATGTAGTTAAGCTACTTTTGTCATTCTTTTGGAGTTTTTTCGTGGGCAGAGCTCGTCCTTGTACCAGTGTTTACACCGTAGGGTGACCGGTATTTTCGCCTTATCCCGGCGCCAATCAATGATTTCCTTGTTTCACTGTCCATCGGTAGAATTTACCAGATTTGAATCTACATTCACGCAGAAATATAACCATTTCAATAACTAGAAAACATTTCTTAAGTATCTTTTTTCACACATACATTTCAATTGAGCACACAATCTGGCCTGTCATATTCAAAAACATGCACATTTGCTTTAACCCTCATACAACATCAACAAATAGTTTGCATGTTGCACTTTGTTAGGCTTCTAGGCTGCTGTTTAGTGGACAGCGGTGAGCAGCAAAACTCATCTTTTCTTCATGCCACACGTTATATCCTTTTTTTTACATCACAATGAAAAGTAACATACAACTTAATCATTTCAGACAAGTTATGAACCGGCTTGATGCTAACCAGCTCATTTCAGGTGGTTAACTCACCGGGAAACTTTTTACGGAAACGCCTGTCAGGGTTTCTTGTGAAGTTTACTTCCACAGCAAATTCTGCCGTTTAACACTTCCTCTCTGACGGCTCAGCTTATAATCATCATTTTCAACCATGCAAACTTCATAATTATACATCTACTGACCTGTCGGTGCTGCGTGCGGTGCAGCAGCTACAGACAGGCAGGAGTTTTCTGCCACTGCCCTGTGCAGCAGCTGCTGGCAGCTGAAGTCTGTGTACGACGTGTGTTTAAGAACGGGAGGAAATCTTAGCGTCACAACATATACAACACTATCGTCCAAAAATTACAAGATGTAAGTGACATATAAGAAATAGAGTAAACACGGAGGCAGCTGTCCTCCTCCATAACCAGAAAATTCAACAACATGCAACATACTGCACAACGCAACACAATAAAATGCCCATATCATTTTGACTGAATTAAAGGTTGGTTAAAACTAACCTGTGTGGACTCCAGCTCGAGGCAGCAGCACAGCCACAATGAGACTTTGAGTGAAAAGTGAGAACTAGGAAAGTTGGCTATCTCGCATTTACCAACAAAGAAATAAGAGTTAGCAGAACTGTTGTCCTTTGTATTGAACCCCAACTTAAGGATTTAAGTATTAACAACACACCAAATCGTTTTGGAGCATACAACTGTCTTTCTTTGTTGTGATAACTTATTATTATTGCCTTAAAGTTCCCATATTATGCAGAATTAACTTTTTTTTCTAACAGTCACGTGTCTGCATAGCCTGTGTTTGAGGCACCAGAAGTGAAAAAATTCTCCCTCACTTGCGATTCTGAGATTCTTCCCTTTGTGACGTCAAGAAGGGAAATAANCCCCCCCCCCCCCCCACTCCCCCTGGTAGTGGATGTTGTTTTTGACTGGTCCCCCAGATAGATGAGCCCACCCTCTAAATTTACAGAGCGAGCGGCACAAACACACACAGAGAAGCTACTAGAAAAGCATGGCAGCTGCTCTGTTGTTGCAGCATCAACAAGCACAGAAGTCTGTTTGTACTCCCTTCGTCTGAGCCTCTCAACACCCAGTGGATCCGTTTTATTTTTGCTGGAAATTTATCAACAAAACTTCCCGAAGTCTTGCATGTGTGTGCTAGCATTTCACAGAGGATTGCTTGGTGGGAGCTGGAAGTCATTTCATGTTGTGTTGCTTTACTGTGTATGCCCTTCTGTGGCAGCGCGCCTGGTGATGGTTTTGGTGGTGGCACGCCTGGTGGTCATCTCTGTGGCGGCTTGCCGCTGCACAGCTTTACTGTGTGTGTCTGCTCAGCATGACAGCCTGTAAACATGTTAGCACTGCGGCTAAGGTAGCTCAGTCACTGCTGCTAACGAGTGTGTCCTTGAATCATATGGCGAGTCATTAATATGTGGAGACATTGAACATCAGATCTGTGAGCGAAGCCTCGTCTGAAGCAGCGTGAGACACTTGTTTGTCATCTGGATGGTTGTGGCTGCTGTTGACGGTGCTGTCTGAGCGCTGCAGACTAACGTTAGCCTCTGTTGTTGTGGTGAACGAGCGGTCTGCAGTGGTTACCCACCATAGATAGATCTCCCCCAGCTTCTCCAACACTCTCTGACTTATATGCAGTAATCGTGATCGATGTGCTCGTGTGAACGTTCCTTTGTTAGCAGCAGCTGCTTAGTTGATGGTAGCTGATAGCAGCCACAGCAGCTAAAGGCTAATGAGAGCTGCTGGTGTAGCTTGTGTGTTTGTTGGTTTGCTGGTTTGTTTATTGAGAGGTGTTGTTCATGGCTGCAAAGTTAAGCTGATAAAGCTGCATCACCGCTTGAGGTGTGTGTTTGGGCTTGATTAGGGCCCAAGCCGACGCTGCAAGCAGCGGGCGAGAGCCCTATTGAAATGCAAGCGATTATTTTTACTATTGCAATAGCCATCGCCATAAATCCGCCCATGGTAACGCCAGTGAGACTGGAGACACCGCTCATGAGGATTTAAAGGCACAGACACAGAAACAGCCCGTTCTCAGTCGAGAACTTGTAACTGGCTGAAATTCAGGGCGAAGGCTGAATTTGGGGTAATACACTAACAGTACATACAATAAGGTGTTGTTGGACCTCTGACACCTCTATGAAATTGTTGACAAAATGTATAATATGGGACCTTTAGTTGTCAATATTTATATTTTCAAGTTTTATCAACATAAATGATGTTACAATTCAGCTTTTTTACCGTTTCCCTTGGAATTTTTATGGCTGAGGTCTGATGTGATTCCTTGGTTTGGGAGGACGGGTTTGTCAGTCCAGGTCTGATCCTGGTCTGGAAAGATCGTGTTTGCATTAAAGGTAATACTCTTAACCTTGTCCAGTCCAGTGATTTTTATTGTTTTTCAGAGGAACCTCCACTGATCTGGTGAGGCTCATGTTGGCATCTTTATTTCCTTGCACACACACACACACACACGGACTCCGATCAAAGGATTTCGATGCCACCAACCAAACTGTCACTGCAGCGGGTTTAGTGGGGCCGGGAGGAGCCCGTTTGACTGGCCATAATTAACGTAGTCTGTGAGATCACGCACAGTGGAGGCTACGCACCTTAGGTCTGCATCACATCCATACTCTCCATCTCCAAGCTCTTTAGTTCTACAGCAGTTTAGTTTAAGTGTGCATGTAGTTCGACATCACACAAAACAAGTCACGGCGGTCTGAAACCCTCAAGTTACTGAGTAAATATAAACAGGACTGAAGTGAGATAGAGCTGTCCCCTAACGCCACATCAAAACGCACATCTAATGGTTCCTTGCAAACAAAATACTGCATATTTAAAACTAAAGCTCCCGCGGGGGGCTTAACTTTGAAAAAACTTTGAAACATACAAACAAGTATTCTGTGATGCTGAATCTTGCAGAGGAACCCTGAGTGGTTACGCCTGCACTAATCATCTCTCACCTTGAAGGAGGAGGAGCTCCTTAAAGCCTGCTTCAGAAAGGTGGATGAATTAGTGGATTACATCATTTTATTCATTCATTCATCTTGTGAGTTGTTTGATGTGACGAGATTGACTGGGAGGAGATGGTGCATCTCCAGTGGTGTTACGGAGTCATACGAGCGTTATGTTAATAGTAGGGATGCACGATATATAGACATTAATATCTGTATCGGCCGATGTTCGTCATTTTTTTCAACTATGGGCATCGGTCCCACGAGTAAAATCGAGCCGATATGCACAACCAATGTATATCCGTCTAGTTGCTGTGTCGGGAGAGGGAGAAGGAGAAGGGGGGGAGGGGGTTTTGGCCATGTGTATTTGTTTGGGCACGTGACTGTCAGTGGCGCAAAGGCAGCACCGGATTGTGGGATGTTAAACTGAAGAGGAGAAAAAATGTCAGTGTTGTGGCCATTTTTCACAGTGTCAAAAGAAGACACTCGAAAAGCAGTATGCAACACCTGCAAAGTCGAGGTAATGCGAGGAGGATGCCGCATACAGTCATTCAACACCACAAATTTAATATGTCATTTGAAAAACCGCCACCCAGACCTACACAAACAATTGCAGGAAAAAAATGCTGCTAACATTATCCAGCAGGCAAAAACGACAGCAACTGCAGCTGGAAGTCCAAAACAGCAGGTACTCGACCAGAGCAAGACATTTGCCAAGGACAGTGCAAAAGCCAGGTCAATAACCGACAAGGTCATGGAGATGATTGCTCTTGACGACCACCCATTTTCCAGTGGAGGACCGAGGATTTCGGCGGTTGATAGAGCATATTGAGCCCCACTACAACCTGCCAAGTCTGCGCTACTCTTCCGACGTCTCCCTCCCTGCTTTGTACGGAGTCGTGGCCACGCATATCCCCAAATGTTTGGACAATGTGACTGATATTAGCTTCACCACGGATATATGGAGTGCGGATGTAAGTCAGATGAGTATGTTGAGCCTTACTGCTCAGTGGATTAATGACAACTTTGAAATGAAGAGAGCTGTCATTTGCAGGATTGCATACGGGAGTGGCCATCGCTTGCGCATTTGACTGCATGTTTGCCACGTGGAAAATTAAAAAAGACAATGTGCATGTTGTGCTTCGTGACAATGCGCGGAATATGCAGAAGGCAATGGAGGAGTGCGCCGTCAAAAGCCTCGGCTGCATGGCTCACACGCTGCAGCTAGCAGTGCATGATGGAGTGTTAAGCCAGCGGAGCATTTCTGACTGCGTGGCTTTTGGGAGGAAAATAGTCGGACATTTTCGCCACCTCTCGGCTGAGAGACATACAGCAAGAGTTAGGCATGAAAACCACGATGCTACAACAAGATGTGGCGACCAGATGGAATAGTACTTTTTATATGATGAAAAGTCTGCTGGATCAGAAGCCCGCACTTGGTGTGTATGGAGCAGATCATGAGCTGCCTGCGTGTTTCAGCACGTATCAGTGGGGCCTCGTTGAAAACATGACCACGCTTCTCACTCCTTTTAAACAATTTGAACACATCTGGCTACTACCGCGTGTTGTGGCACTGAAACGTTTGCTGAGCAAGGCAGCCGACACAGAGAGTGGGGGAGAGCAAAGCAACGATCCTCGACCTCCGGTACAAAGACCGTTATTTTGACACAGTCACCAAGCAAGCGGCGGTAAATATGCTCCAGAAGCAAGTGGACAAAATGACGCACACCGACAGCGCTACGGAGACACCGGACACAGAGGAACCACAAGAGAAGAAGATAAGAACAAGTGACGAGGGTAGAGTCTTTCATTCAAATAACAGTCCTTTGTGCAGTGATTTGTATTTTTTTATTAATGTGCTGTGGATTCTATAGAGTTACTAAAATAATAGATATACTTAAATGAAAAAGCCAATTGATATAAAAAATATTACTTAGTAATGCTTCTCTGCCCCCTTGAGGTTGACCTGAAGCACTGGTCATCTCCTCACAGCTTCATCAAAGATCTGAAGGGGAGGAGGACAATGTTGTAATGTCTAGACTTCTGGTTATTTATCAGACATGCATAGTAATACCCTTGTCTACATTCCTGTAGGTGCATGGCTATCTGAGTGAGCCCCTCGTCCCCCGAGATGAGAGCCCACTGCAGCATTGGAAAAGCAACATGTCTCGCTTTCCTGCCCTGGCCAAAGCAGCATGCAAGTACCTTTCGGCTCCATGTACAAGTGTAGACAGCGAACGTCTCTTCTCTGCTGCATCACATATTGTTGATGAAAAGAGAAACAGGATCCAGTGCGAGAAAGCAGAAATGCTTCTCCGCCTTTGCTGATGAAGTAGGCCTGGACTTACTGTACAGTGTGAGGTGGAAACACTGTTTCAGTGTTTGAGACATTTACTTTGAGTATGTTGTGGCTGCTTTAAGTTGGAAAATGTACAAAGACAACCATGTCTTTTGAATCACAGTTATGTCACATTCTCATATTTCAATTGAACCTTTTTATTGATGGGTCTTGAAATTGACTTGTTTTTAATGTTTGTTTGGTAGAAACATTGTTTCAGTGTTTGGATATTTACTTGAAAATTACAGTGCAAGTCGAAAAAATGTGCACAAACAGACAGCACATGTTTTGGATATTTTGATTTAGCCTTTCTCACAAATCGGAGTTTCATTGGAGTGCACAGAGCTGAAAACATGTCGCCATGAATACTGGCATGTTTGATAAGTTGTAAAAGGTGGTTATTTATGTTTTATGGTAGCCCTGTAACCTTGTTATTCGGAAGTAAAATACACTGATAATAAAGACATTCAAAAATTCAGTTTGCATGATTTTCAGTCTGTACAAAATGTTATCATCTCAGAAAGTTTTTTTAAAAACTTTTTTTTAAATATCGGTTATCGGCCATAACAGAAAAATTGATATCGGATATCGGTATCGGCCACAATTTTCATATCAGTGCATCCCTAGTTAATAGTTAAAAAGTATCTAATGTGTAATGGATTACTTTTTTTAATAGCTAGCTATACCAGGGGGAGCGTTTGAGCGATCAAGTTAAGCAGCTGCCAGTCGTCCCGACAGGAGTCGCCAGCGTCAGAAGCTGCCGGCTGCTCCCGCCGGGCTGCAGGTTCCAATCCAGACTCCCACATGATCCTCAGAGCCTCTTATCTTCTCCGGGGTGACAGGATGAGTCGCTCCACGAACAGAAAAGCCTCCAGATTGCAGGTCGCGACCAGAGGCTTTATGAGCGCGAGCACGAGGGGCGGCTGAGCGACACTTTGCCCGGCAGGTGGAACAAGAAGCTGAAAATGGAGGAGCGTCAAGGTGATCAGGGACGGTCAGACGGTGCTTTACACACCTCAGATACATCAAGTTCTGAGCATTTTAGCTTTGAGGAAGGTGACAGCAGAGCATCATGGACACATGACGTTAGAGTGTTTCACTCTGAGAGCAGGTTTGGTACTTTTCTTTCCTGGCATCTGGAAGCATATTTGTTTCAGATTTTGCATCATTGACCCACATCCATAAAACCTGCAAAGAGCCATCTGCACACCAGGCGGACGCAGCAGCACGCTCGCCACCATGCAAAACCACGTTCACATCAGAGCCAGAACCAGAACTTCCCAAGTCAGGTGTCCATCCAGGGGGGAGATGAAACCACACAACCCCAGTCAGGTCCATCCACACCACACCACACCACACTCTGCCCCCCCATACAGCTGCATCCCTGGGGAGAACCACACCACACTCTGCCCCCCCCGACACACACACACACAGCTCCATCCACGGGGAGAACCACAC
>CAESWR010000259.1:919885-937090 GCA_903171835.1 Mullus surmuletus | reverse complement strand
GAAGGACGAACATGCACCAACACTGCACCGCTGCAACACCTGTGGCAGTCAGGCACCTGAACACTGGTTGCCACCATGTTTCCACCTGTGAAAAAACAAGAGGAAGTAACAGGAAAACAGTCGTAGTAGAAATAGGAACGAACAAGTCAAGTCAAGTCAAGTCAGCTTTTATTGTCATTTTCTTCATATGCACAAGACACACAAGGAGAATGAAATTACGTTTCCTCTCTATACCATGCCAGGACAAGACATATACAAGACTGACATTTTACCGGCTGACATAAAGTGCAAGACAGGACGGGTAACAGTGGTCAATATAAATACAGTACAAAGAACATATAAAGAACATATAGAGAACATATAACATTTAACATTTAACATTCAAACAAGGAAACAGAAGTAGTAGAAGAAGGAAGTAACAAGGAAACAATAGTGGTAGAAGTAGGAAGTAACAAGGAGACGGTCATAGTAGAAATGGGAAGTAACAAAGGAACAGAAGTAGTAGAAGTTGGAAGTAACAGGGAAACAGTAGCAGTAGAAATAGGAAGTAACAGGGAAACATAAGTAGTAGAAATCAGAAGTAACAAGGAAACAGAAGTAGTAGAGGTTGGAAGTAACATGGAAACAGTAGTAGTAGTAGTAGTAGTAGAAGTAGGAAGTAACAAGGAAACGGTAGTTGCACGAGTAGGAAGTAACAAGGAAACAGTAGTGATAGAAGTAAGAGAGACGGAATGCTCTGCAGTCCTGATCATTTCTCTTTTGTTCCTCAAAGGACACCGTAGCTTCACAACATTCTCCCAACATTCTCCCAACAAACCAGACACACACACACACGCACACACACACACACCTGACCTGTTCCTACACACTGCTGCTTTAACACGAATAAAAAGATAAATATCAAGGTCTGAGTGGTTCCAGTTGCTCTTGTTAATGTCTAATCTTTATTTCTGCTCCACATCAGTGGAAGATTCCCTCATTAGCTCTGATGTGAATTCTCCAATATGTGGTTTGGAGAATTGGCGGAGTTATGCTCCTGCTGGGAGCCGCCGAGCATAAAGTGAAAGTTATTGCACTTGGCCTGAAACATCCACAGCTGATCTGTATGCGGAACATTTCTGTGCACATTGAAGCTGCTGGACAAAACCAGCGTAGCACATCAACAAGGAGAACGCCGACCATCGCTACACTCGGAGGGGGGAAGTTATGTGGCACAGGTCTCCTGGTGCTGCTGCTTCATTGAGAGTACCTGTCAATCACAGTTCCACGCCCCTTTTTTATACCATCAAATTGCCAAATAAATAAATCCCTTTTAACCCTTAAGAGTTCCTGGGGACGTTGTTTGTCGAGACGTTTTCTGACAATTTGGAGGGCCAAATCCCTAAACAATATTTGATATTTGATATGTATCTTTTTTACAGCAGTCTTTTGGAAGGAGACACTTCTTTGTCCCCAGGAACTAATAAGGGAGTTTGCTATAAAAATCTGTCACTGCAATAATGATAATAAATAAATCTTCCTTGAATCAAATCAAATCAAATCTAATTGTCTAGCGCTTTACATGGACCGAAAGTTACCCAAAGCCATAAATGCATTTTATGGAAATGATTTGACTTTGTGTATGTTTTTTGATTAAAATACTTTGAAGTTATGTGAAACAACTGGCATTTAGAGGGTTAAAATCCCCCCAAATGTTTAATCTAATTAATTAATTGATTAATTTGATATATATGTTTCAGGGTGAAGTGGATTAAAAAGACTCATTGAGGATTGAGAATGTTTTTTTCTTAAGAAACTCTTAAAGGTTAACTAACAGGGAATGGATACGCCGCTGTTTGGCCGACTCTGTGTCGTACGAACTGCGGGAACTCTTGGGCGGTAAATGATGGTGACAATTGCAACTGATGTAGTGGACGAATGGGGCTTGGAAAGTTTGTCATGTGTTATGTAGCCTGTGTATGTGTGTGTATGTGTGTGTAGCATGTAGCCTGTGTGTGTGTGTGTGTGTGTGTGTGTGTGTGCGCAGCCCGCACTCAGGGACGGGCTACTCCGTCACATCTTGTATTAGCACTGCGTCTTAATTACGTGTCAGTTCCGAAGTGTTTCCGCCTTTATCCCCCGAAAAAAACCCAACAAACCAAAGAAACTAATGAGTGCACTTTGGAGGGAGACTAACACAGACGGATCGCTGCCGTCCTGCAGGAAATGACCAGTGTGTCCATAAATAATGACATGAAGACAGCAGAGCCAAAAGGGGCGGAACATTAGCCAACCCCATGAAGGAGCGACGGCCGCCTGCTTTGTGGGCGTGGTCTTCTCCTCCTGCGGCCCGAGCCTCCGTGCTGAAGCAATGTCACCTCAGTTACATGCAGCCGTGAAAGTGAAAGTCTGCAGGGAGGAACCTATTAAAGTACAAACGCTCTCCTCGTTCACGGACATTTTTTCCCAATGAGACGCTCACTTGCCTCGCCTCTCCTTGAGGAAACGGTGATCGCTCGGCAGTAATGGGCTACTTTGGACTGATGTGAGCGTCTGTGCCCGCTCGCTTTGTGAATCGGCTCGACTGCAGCTCACAAGAGGAGCCGAGGAACGCGTGTTGTTGTCAGTCCTGTCAAATCAGAAAACCTGCACCGAAACTCTGATGTCACCAACATCTGATGAAACCTCGATCTCACCCAGGCGGAAAAAAAAGTATATTTTAGCATGATCAATTTTAGCACACTTAGTATACTTCATAAGCACATAATTAATGCCCCAAAGTGTGTTATTTTCAAGGACTAAAAACATACTTAGTATACTAATGACATATCATTAGTACTACTTAAGGCATACTAAAATACAACTAAGTGTACTTGACTGTACTACTTTGAGACACCATTAAAATCAACTTAAATACACTCAAGTACCATTTTCTCGACTAATGCTGTACTTTATATGTTTTCAAAAATTAAATAGAAATAAAAAAATTGTACTTAAGTATATTGTAGTTCATCTTAATGGTGTCTCAAAATAGTACAGATAAGTACACTAAGTTATACTTCAGTATATAGTAAGTAGCACCAATGATTATTAATAATCATTAGTACACTAAATACATTGTTAACACATCAAAGACAGCGCACTGTGAGTACACTAATTATGTGCGCAGGAAGTATACTTGATGTTTTAAATGTCAAATACACTTCAATCAACATTCTTTTATAATCAATTTGAAAATCAATTGACTTTTAAGTTAACATAATAAATAATTAAAACATACTTGAAGTAAAAAAAAAGTTTATTTTAACATGCACAGCATTACAGGAAAAATGTGCATAAATAAAGTACATTTAAGTACAATTTCAAGATGTACAATGGCATAATTAAGGTGACCAAGGAGACTAAGCAGTTGGCGCTTGGTGCATTGTCTTTAAGAGCAAGCTGAAGATTATGACAGCTGTGAGAAACGTAGGAAGCACCTCTCTGCCGGGATGGAATACTGAAGTGGAGCCAGGTCTGTTGAAGCGACGAAGGAATGGGTCGGCAGACGCTGTCGGGTTGTGCAGGCAGGCACCTCTGGAGTGGCTGCCACTGCATAAGGAACAGACGTGCAGGAGCTGGCGGTGGAGAGGACACATCCGAGGTTATTGAAGTAGTTGCATGCCATCCTCCCGGCCTGGTAGAGGATTGGCCGCCCTCTTGTCGACTCCTTTAGACGTGGTCATGTTGACGGAGGGAGGCGATGGCTGGAAGCGATGCGAGGTGTGAGCAGTGGTGGAGCGGTGGTGGAGTGGGGGTGGGGCGGTAATGGCGGTATGGCCGCTGCCGCCGACCTTCGTGCCCGGGGCGTCTGCGGTTGGAGGACCGTGGAGGTGGTGAAGCTGATGCCCCCGACAGCAAGCTACGGTCAGACAGCTGACTGGCGAAGAGACAGTATGCAGGCCGAAATAGCTGGGCGCGGTGGTCTTAGTCTGAGTCGTGGAGATGGAGTTTGTTGTCCATGGTGAAAATGATGTATTTACTTATATATTCATTTTTAAAGCTGATGATGCCGACGCTTGCAGTGTGATGCACGGTCTGACTCGAGGAATCGTGACCAGCGGAGTAAAAGGAGTGTTCCGTATATCATGCCAGCTGATTGAGGGAGTGGTCAAGGCGTGGTCCTGCTCCTGAACCTAAATTGACGTGTCAACTCCATTGAAAACATTTCTTTGCTGGAGGAGTCCAACACAAAAAGCCCAAAAGTACATGTTAGACGCTAATTAAGGGGTGAAATGCATTTTTTTTCTTAAAGGGCAATGTATCAAGTTCTAATTCATCTAGTTGAATGAAACTGTCAGGGTTTTTGGTAATCCCTGTCATGACATTAGAACAACTTGCTATCAAAGACTTGCTAGGTGTTACAGTAAAACACTGTGTTTGTTATCACCGTTTCATTATAAAAGGCTTACGCTATCATTCCAGCAGAAACAGAGGTAAAAAAAACAGAATCAACTCAACAGTGGATGTAAACCTCTCTTTGGAAGAGTGAGGAAATGTTATCCGATGTAATGGATGTTATCCGATTTAACTGAACTTTAAACCTGAGTTTTTGTTGTAACTGTGAAGTGACGCTTTGAGTTCTTTAATGTTTAGACATAAACGAGATTAAGCGCCTGGAAAAGTCTGCTATAACCCCAACAGTTATAATCCGGAAGTTTTAAACCTTGAGTTATAACCTGGATCTTAAATCAAGAGCTAATTCAAAAAACAAGAAAACTAAGATAATAAGATGTCCTTTGAAGTGGAACCTTCTGATAACCGGGAGATCAAAGCTCGATGCTGTATGCACATCTCCCCATTTGCTAGCCAAGAAAGCCAGACAGATTAAATAATAAGAAATAATCCTAACATTTATTTATATTTATTAGCACTTTGCAAAACAAGGTTACAAAGTGCTTTACAAGTGTAGAGCCGTGACACACAAAACAGAGGCACATACAAGACAGGAACCCAGCATCTCCCACCAAAGTGACTGGGGCAAGAAAAACTCCCTATTGGGAAGAAACCTTGGGCAGATCCACGACTCGGGGTGGGCGGAGCCATCTGCTTAGACCACTCAGGTTAGCAGACAGACAATTACAAAAAACAAACACTGCAGATGGAGGGCAGTCAAACTGGAGTCGAGGATAGGAGACAAGATGGCAACAGGAAGGGAAGACCAACCGGAACTGCTAAATGAACTGAAGCTGCAACTGTCAGCAGCCCAAACCACCGTCACTAGAAAGGCCAACCGACTCGATACTGAGTCTAAAGATATGGATTTGGATGAACTGTTTGATCGTTGGAGAGACCTTAAAGAGAACTACAAAAATGTCAGAACCTGGAGGCTGAAAGAAAAGCAGAAGAAATCGATCAGAAGACAGTAGCCTACTACAATACATTTATGGGAGTTAAGAAAATCATAGAAGACATCTTGTATCCTCATCTTGTATGTGTGAGCGTGTATGTGTCTGTATGTGAGGAAGTGCTGCTGCTGAAGTTGCTGCTGCCGAAGTTGCTGATGCTGAAGTTGCTGATGCTGAAGTTGCTGATGCTGAAGTTGCTGCTGCCCACCCAAAAAATACATTAAACTATAGATAACAGATAAAATACTCCATCCTCAAATGCGTCTGGTCCATAAATGGAAGGAGATGAAACGCTTCGAATCAACATGTTACAATCTTGTTTGGAATGAAACAATAATGATCAATAATTAATCAACAGATAAATGATTGAAGCTGGCTGACTCCATACATTAATGCATTATAGGTTAAAGAATTATCGATTAATGAATTAAAAAGTATAAAAGTAGAGTGAACATCAGCTTCTCTGTAATTTAACCTGATGAGACGAGGGCCAACCTCACACTGATGTTGGTGGGTGGAGCCAGACACTGATGATGTCTGAGGTGGAGCCAGACACTGATGGTGGTGGGTGGAGCCAGACACTGATGATGTCTGAGGTGGAGCCAGACACTGATGGTGGTGGGTGGAGCCAGACACTGATGATGTCTGAGGTGGCGCCAGACACTGATGGTGGTGGGTGGAGCCAGACACTGATGATGTCTGAGGTGGAGCCAGACACTGATGTTGGCGGCAGGAGCCAGACACTGATGATGTCTGAGGTGGAGCCAGACACTGATGGTGGTGGGTGGAGCCTGACACTGATGTGCGGGTGGAGCCAGACACTGATGGTGGTGGGTGGAGCCAGACACTGATGATGTCTGAGGTGGAGCAGGGGAGGTGGAGGTGCGTGGATTCAGAGGCGGATCGTGTGCGAGAGGCTGGTGCCTCAGGTGTGCGTCAGTCTGGAAGCTGATCCTCCTGGTCCTCCTCCAGCAGGCGGGTCGTCTTACACTCCACTCGAATGCTGTTAATGGCTGCTGACAAAGCCAATGCGACTGCATCACTCTTGCTGGACGGCTCTTTGACAATCATGGGTTCTTCTCCTCCCGTAGGAGGACTCAGCAGCAGCTCCAGCTCTGATCCCTGGAGCTCCACCAGAGCTGCTGCTGGAACCAATGCTGGCTCTATATCCCTCACAAAGCCGCTGTAAATGAGTTCTCAGCCTCGTGTGCATGTGTGTGCATGTGTGTGCGTGTGTATGTGTGTGTGTGCGTGTGTGTGTGTGTGCGTGTGTGTGTGCGTGTGTGTGTGTGTGTGGTGCCAGTCATGTCTAATGTGGCTGCACACTTTTGCTCCTCAGCTGTTTATGGCTGCTGGTGTCAGCGGCAGCGTGTTGTGTTTGTTAAACACGGGGAGCTCAGGGGGGAACTCGTTAGTGGGAGGCTCCCTCTCTCACTGCGTACGTGTCACACACATGGACCCACACACACACACAAATACAAGCACACACACACACGCACGCAAGTACACACACACACAGTGGCATATATTACATATGAAGACAGGCTGAGATTAGTGACTTGGGAGATGCTGATCCGACCATCAGTGTGCAGACCGTCCCGAGGGTCCGACCCGAGGGTCCGACCTGAGCAGTCCATGTTGGGGTTAAGTTCCATATTGTGGTTAGTGAAACATTGTGAATAAGGCGTTTCCATGGTGAGCAAACAGGGTTGTTCCTGTCTCCATGGTGATTGTAATCAATGGTGATATGGCGATCAAAGCAGCCACGCACGGAGAAGGTCTGCTACAAACCCTGCTTGGCGTAACTTTGCGCTCCCCTTTTTGTGGATCTTCTATCCCGCTACTTTCCAGCGTCTCCAAATGCCAGGATGTTTGTGTCTTTCATCACACTGATGAAGTGATTGGTTTCCTCCTCACTCCAAAAGTGTGGCGTGGTGTTGCTCTCGCCTTTGGCCATGTTTACAAGGAGTTCCTGGACTCCAAAGACCAAGATTCCTTGCTGATAGAACATGAACACAACACTAATTCATCTTCCTTTTGATGTGGAGATCCTGATAGGAAGAGACATCATCACATGTTCACCTCAGAGAAGGAGGAACCAGGGGGGAGAGGAGGGGGTTTTAAAACTGGAATTTGAGCCTATTCTGCTGAAATGTGTTTACATGGCAGCGCACATGGAGCTGATTTTCTGCTTAAAAAACCTGAGCATGAGCTGAGCTGAACTCTGTTCTCATCCATGCAGGAAGAAGAAGAAAAGGTCTGTGGTATGAAAACACTTGACAGGAGGAGAGAGGGAGTCGGCTCCCTGAGAGTGCGTGTGTGTGTGTGTGTGTGTGTGTGTGGGAGGGGGAATTCATCTCAGTGACCGTAATTCATCTCACCTCACTGCAAAACAATAAATCCACACTAAAGGCTCTACACGCACACACACACACACATACACAGATTCATCATCACCTGCACAAATACTAAGAATGGATGAATATGAATGGATGGATGGATGGTGTCAATTCACAACAGCCCCTCCCCCCCAGGGTCATACACACACATCTGCAGGAGTGATGATGTCACCACAACATGTAAAGGACAACATCACAAGATAATAAAGCAGAAGCACAAACATGAAAAAAAAATCCTTCAGCCACTCTCACCTTCTCACCTTCTCACTCTGAGTCACCAACGGCTGCAGTGTGTAAATACTGAACGTCTGCAAACTTCATATCACTCGCAGAAAGCTGTGAGCTGATGGACTAGCGTGTGCTCACTGTGCATGTAGCACGTTTGAGTTCATGAATCCTCAATGTCAATGTTTGCTTGAAATGTCAAACAGTGGGAGGAGCCAACAAAGTAGGAGGAGCCAAATAGTGGGAGGAGTCTACGCAAAACAGTGAGTGCTCTGTGTTTACATGTTTAGCATGTTTCGGTATTAGATGTTTAGCAGTATGTCTGTGTGTGTGTGTGTGTGTGTGCGTGTGTGTGTCCCTGCTTGTTTGTGTGTGAGTGCATGCGTGTGTTAGTCAGTGTGTGCATTCCGCACAATTGTGTTTGTATGTGTGCATGCGTGTGATTGCTTGTGCGTGCGTCATGCATGCGTGTGTTCTTGTGTGTGCGTGCGTGCGTGTTAATGTGTGCTGGTGTGTGTTTGCTTGTGTGTTCATCTGTGTGTGCGTGTGTGCTTGTACGCGTGCGTGCTTCATGCATGCGTGTGTGCGTTCCTGTTTGTGTGTGTGTGTGTGTCTGTGTGTACGTGTGTGTGCTCTCTAAACCACAGCTCTTTTCTGAGGCGTCTGCATACAAAATTGGACCAAACAAGCCGTGCTCGTACTCGTCTTCCTCACACAAATTGACGAGGCTGAATAAATTAGTTCTGGAAATTTGCGAGAAGTTCCTGCCATCGCGCTGAGGTGGCAGCGGCACTTTGGCCGATTTCCCTCTAAAATCCTAACGGCCCCAGATGGCGGCGCGTCCTCAGGAGTGTGTCGGGATGCTTCATAACTCTTCCAGCACATGAAGGCATAACAAGGCTGGAGCTGTTTGGACAGGAAGTGGGCTGCGTTTGACGGCCTAAACACGCACACACGCAGGCACGCGCACACTTTAGTGCGGTGGAGCCCTATTGAGTTTTGGGCATCATGCTATTAGTCTTATTTACTTTTAATGTGACAGAGACGGAGCGCGGGACACAGCAGCCTTTTATTACAAAGCCTTGAGAAATTGTGGGTCATGCATCACCCCCCCCTCGTCTATCTCCTCCATTGTTTTTCTCTCCATCCATCCATCACTTCTCCTCTCGGAGCTGAGGAGATGCATTGTCTGGAGTTCACAAACAGAGCGCCGAGGCTTCCTCCCCGCTGCCCTCTCCTCTTATCTGTCTCTATTTGGCGCCATCACTCAGCAGCGGGAGGCTCCTCTCAACTCCACAAATCCAGGAGATATAATTGGGAAAGTGTTACGAGGGGAGGCGGAGCTTTTTATTATCTGCCACAGTGTTTGGAGGCGTTTGAGGGACTGACTTTGTAGGAGAAGACTAGTACGTGCCTTTGTGAAGCAGCCAAGAGTCCAGCCCCCCCCCCAATCACAAAACCTCCATCTCAACGCCATAATAAGTGTTATAATATTTTGGCTCCTATATTATTCATCATTTCCTCCTGGCTAAATTATTTATCAGTACATTTCAAACTCAAGTGAGAGGAAAATGATGATCCAAAGTGTCGACAGTCTGCTGGCGGAGCTGCGGGCTGCTCACCATCGGGGGCTTCAGCACGTCAATGCTTCAAATTTTCCTTCACTTCAGTCGGCGGGAACATTTAAGGGAAAAGGTTTGAAATAATGTGCACACTGCATGAACCGGATACTCATGTTTTTTTATACAGCTTTTGTCTTATTTGGGGGAAATGTGGAATATAAGAATAGAAGACGATCTTTAGGCTGAATCCCAGCCCCCCACCCTTAGCCCCTCCCCTTAACAGTGCACGTTCATGTGAGGGGTAGGGGTCTCCCAGTCGTCCTTTGGATGGAGGGGTGGGGCTGAGGGGCGGGGCCAAACAGCCCTTGGAACAAAGATTTTGCGGGAGCACACTGGCAACCAAGAGGTAGAGAAGGAGGAGGTCTAACCAGAGGTGTTTACCTCCGACATGATCACAAACACAACAAAGTTTGACACCTGAATCCACTCAGCTTGTTAGTCAGCATTGATAAACTTGTTCATTACAACAAAACCTCTTTTTCAGTATATAAATACCCAAAACTGGTCCAACAGCACTTGGATGTGTCAAAGATATCTTCTTCTTGTATTTCTGCGCCTTGTCGCGCACCAGAACCGTGGCAACTAATGACGACGACATGTTGACTGTTTGGTTGTGACTTGTGGCTTCTGGTGACGTAGCAGCCGGCTGACAACGTTTGATGACGTCGCGGTGGTCAGGTGGTGTCCCACTTCTTAAGGTAATGTTTTCACCCCTTCCTCATGACACTGCGTTTGGAGGGACGAGGGGGAGAGCAAGGGGGAGGGGTCAAAAGGAGAATTGCGATTCAGCCTTATTGTCACTGCTGAATCCCAATTCTTATGACCTCTTCTCCTTGGTCTAGAACTGGGACACCCCTCCCCCTCATGTGAACGTGCAAACCTAAGGGCTGGAGCTGGGATTCAATATGGCCACGATGAGAAGAAGAAGGAGAAGCGTCCCCCGTCAGCGTGGTGAGACGAGGATGCATTCACTGCTGAACACAGAAACTTTACACTGAAACAGATCGGGCCATGAAGTTGATGGATGTGCCGAGACGTTTTCACGCGTTCGTTGATGGCTGGGAGTTGCTTCCATCTTGCCTTGTCGAGGATTTTCGGCCTCTGATGGTGAAAGCTGCCGCGCGTGAACCTGCTGTCAGCAGGCGGACTGCAGACGCTGCCAGCTTCTCTTTGCCCGGCAGCTCTCCTGTGTCAGTGGGAGGGGGCGGGGCTTCAGAGGACAATCCCTTCATGGCCTCTGTCTCATCAATGTGGCTTTTACAACACTTTAACGGCATTTTAATGATAAGCAGTATTGATGATAATGATCAATTAGCTCCTGCAAGGGGCTTTGTGAGAAACTCTCTCCTGCCTCCTGTTCTCTCCCAGGCGGCTCAGAGGAAGCCTGCAGGAGGAGGAGGAGGGGGAGGAGTTTGATCAGCCATGTCAGATGTGACCACTGATTGGCATCTCCAGCTCACTGCTAACTCATCTCATCCTGTTGTCTTCATCAAACAAATATGAAGATCATCTAGAATGGAAGTTGACATCATGACAATCCATCGTGAAGGTTCTACTGAGGTCCTGCAGGGTGTAAACGCACTTGGATTCCTCTCAGGTAGAAGAACATCACGCTGCACATCTTGGGCAGAGAGGACTGCGGGTGGAAAGAGGAATGGAGGAAGCCATCCACGCTGAAGGCCAGAGTCCACCAAGTGCCCATCTGAGCGCTGCAAATGCTGCTGACCGTCTCCTCTTTGCTTCCAGGTCGGCAGGTTAAAACAAGGAGCTGTGATGGCAGACGCCCGCCATGATGATGCAGCAACCCAAAGAAACTATCTTCATCACCTGCTTAGAGCTTACTGCGACATGACGCTCACGCTCTTATCCTGTGTCAGAGGATCAGACCTGCCCTGTTAACGGGAATTAGTGCCAAATCAAAATGAAATGAATGAATTATTAATCTAACCACATATTTGGAACCTTTGCGGTTCCGTTGTCTCCAGGAGAAGTGTGCATTGATGGACACTTTAACATCAACAAAATGGTGCCAGAAATGTTATTCAAGATCCATCCGCAAGAGCTTCTACCTATGGTTTCCAACTTCCTCAACCCAAAAGAGGGACACTCTGGTCCCTGTGTGTGTGGAGGGTGGGGGGTGGGGGGTACACTGACACTAGGGGACAGTTGGCAACCCTACTTCTACCTCCGTCCCAGCCTGGTATGTCTCTCAACGCTAAGTGTGTGTGGTTGCTCTGTCATGTTAAGTACAAATATGTGTGAGCACGCAGGTTTGGAAGGGGAAGGCTTAATGGAGCGAGTGAGACACAGACACATTAAATGAAACTGTCATTACTTTCTTAATGTGTCTTTACACAAGTGGATTTTATGGCCTTTTCTGTGCTTCCATTAGCTTCAATCTGTCCCACTTTGGCTAAATCACTTAAGCACAGGTGATGAAGGCAAATTAGCTTTGGACATGCCTGAGAATGTGATTAGTTAAAGCTTGGTACAAATAGAGTGGACTCCTTTGCAGCAGGGGTATTAAAGTCATCCACTTTTATTACAACAGTGGAAATTAGGTCTATTTCTTTTGAAAGGGGACAGATATTTTGAAGGTAAAATTAATTTATTTCATTCCTTAGGGCAATAAAGGTGTGAACATTCACAGGCAGGCGGGAGTCTTCCTGTCTACTGTCCTTGGGTGAGTATCGCAGAACTTGCTGATGCAGTTGTCCTGGCAGAGAAGATAAAACGAAATGACAGCAAGATTACACAAAACATTTCCATCCTGCGACTGTAACCTTGCAGCTCTCCACTTTATTAAGAGCAGTGGAGTCGCTTTATTGTCTGCTGGAGGGGCAGCGTGAGCCTGCTCGGGCTCGGCCACAATTAAAAACACATCACACTGTCGGATTGGAAAAATAGCCACCTCAAGACTGCCTGGTGTGTGCGTGTGTGTGTGTTAGTGTGTGTGTATACGCTAAAGCTAATGATTGGGCTTCAACCACTACTTTGTGAGCCCGTCACCATCGACTTCATCACATCCTCATCATCGCCATCATCATCACCATCATCTTCATCAACATCACCACTATCATCATCATCATCATCACCATTTTCACCATCACCATTGTCACAATTACCATATAATCATCATCATCATCGTCATCACCCCTGCCATCATTGTCATTGTCATCACCATTGTTTGGATCTTCACCCTCCGAAAGGGTTACGGCTAAATTCCACCGCATCAGGAACGGCTGTGCGCCGCTGCGGAACGGCAGCCTGATCAAATACACAAGCATTATAATCAATGTGCGTGATTCCACACAATGCTCCGCTGCGGCCCCGCTGCAGCCCCGCTGCGGCTCAGCTGCGGCGGTCGGATCGGATACGCAAGGCTTCTATTTTTGCCAGAAGCCGCAGCACAGCACATCAATTCATTGCAGCTCGGCGCGAGCGGCAGTGGAAGTCGTATGCGGCTACAGAGTAAAGTATCCGGTTAATTTTCCAAATAAAATAAAGTCAATACGTTGAACTGTACCTGACGTGACAATGTGAGGGGTCAAGAGTCAAAGGTCTTTCAGCGGTCAGCTGGTGGGTTTCTGTGGGGGGGGCGATGGATGGGCGATGTTGTGGGTGTTAATAAACACCACCATCTCATTCAACGTCTCGCCGTGAAACCACACACCAGATCTCGTGAGATCTCGTCTAGTCTCGGTAGATCTCGCGAGAAATATCGTAATATCGCAAGCGGCTCTCCTCCGCCTGCAGCAGCGGATCGGATCCGCTGGGCGCTGTAGGCTTGCTATTTCGATCTGCCTGCCGTTCCGGAGCGGAGCGGAGCCGTTCCAGATGCGGTGGAATCCCGGCGTTAGTGCACTATAACTCAGACACGTAGACTTGTCCTTGTAGAATTTACTGCTAGAACGATCAATGGTTACAACTTACAACTTGATGATCAGGTAGGTTGAAAGGTCAGAATAGATCGGATCAGGTCAGGTTATCATCCTGGAATAATAACGGTAAAAACAGATAAGCAATCACAGTCACGTTCTCTCTTAACTCTCAGCTTGATTGAACACAGAATAATGAAATCCTTACCAATCACGTGTGCACTATTTGAAGTAGGGAAGCAGGTGGATGATGGGAAACAACTGGCTTTGAACTCAGTCTAGCCTTTACAACTTGCTTGGCATTGTTTAGCTTTGATAAAAAGTAGCTTTAGTTTACAGCAGCAGATATTCAAGTCAGTCCTTTAGAATTAACACAACAACCATCATCACCCTTGTATTCATCACCATCATCATCGTCACCATCGTTAACATCATTATCTTCATCACAATCACAATCGTCACAATCACCATCTTCCTCACCATAATCTTCATCATCATCTACATCACTAACATCACCATCAACATTATCATAATCGTTGTCTTCACCACCTTCGTCATCATCATCACAATCATCTTCATCATTATCACCATCATTGACATCATCAACATCATCCCCTCCATGATCATCATGACCATTAATCACTGCCACCTTCATCTTCATTATCATCATCATCATTGTTATCATCACTGTCATCTTCGTCAGCATCACCATCATATTCATCATTGCATCATCATTATCTTCATCACCATCATCACCCACATCATAATCACCGCCATCACCATCATCACAACTATTGTCATCATCTTTATCACCATCACTACCAACATCATCACCACTATCATCATCACCATTATTTTATCACCACAACTACCACACTTATCATAATCACCACCATCACCATCATCAGCACTATTATTATCATCCATCTTCATCTTCATCATCATCACCATTATTTTTATCACCACTACTACCATACTTATGATAGTCTCCACCATCAGTTATCAATGCTACCATCGTCATCGCCATCATGGTCATTATCACTGTGACAATCATCACTGTCACTCTGGTGGTGACACAAGCTTTTTTGTTGTTTTTCTAAGCAGGAGTGAATGTGAGCGACCATCCAGTCTCAGCTGGAAACAGGACGGCTTGTACGTGTAAGAGCATGTGGACGTCCTCCATACGTGTGAGTCACCGGCAGGCGTAGGTTCCGCTTTCGGGGATTTACACTGAGGGCAGATTGGATCGCTGCCGTGGGGAGAGGAGCCTCCTTCCCAGTGCTGACAGCAGCCCACTGAGCCAATTAGGTAGAGCAAAGCCGTCCTATCTAAGATCTCTGCTCAGGAGGACGGCTGATAATGGCCATTTAATGGGCTGATAACATTCACAGGGGGCTCGCTGGTAGCATCAGCACTTGTAGATCCCAATCTGGTGCTCTATCTGTGGAGGAAATGCTGTCTCTGAGAGCCGCAGCCTGTGTGTGGTGGTCTGCTGGAGGGGGCCTGTCTCCACAGAGGTCCACATGCCCACAGACGCAAACACTAGGGAGATGGTGCGCTGGTGCAGGAAGCCTCAGCGTGTCTGCATTCAGCTGACCGTGTCTATACTATTGTGATGGTGTGTGTGTGTGTGTGTGTGTGTGTGTGTGACTGTGTATGTGCGTACGTGCGTGCGTGAAAGTGTGTGTGTGTGTCTGTGTGTGTGACCACTTCTATAATATTATGATGGTGTGTGTGTGTGTGGTCGTTTGACATCACCCCTCCATGTATGTCATACATTAGAGTGTTTTTGTGTGCGTGTGTGTGTGTGTGTGTGTGTGTGCGCGTGCTTGTGTGTGCGTGCATGTGTCAGTGAGCAGATCTAATCTGTATGGGCGCTGAGGAGGGTGCACTCGCCGGCTCCTGTGAGTCCGGCCTTGAGAACTGCCCCTGACAGATACTTTTCACATCCAACAAACAGTCCCTCACATCCATTTAAGTATTTTAGTGACAAACACACACACACACACACACACACACACACACAGCCAATAAATAAAAAGGTAAACAAATGTCTACTGAAGCCTATGGTGGCGGCTGATGAGGCGGCGGTCTGGGAGGCTCGCCTGTGGCTCCAAGTTTGGCGCCTGTCTGTATGCCTGCAAAGAGGGCTGGGCGATATATCGATATAAAAAATATATCGTTTTTTTTCAAAGAGATAGGAAAGTAGCACATATCGTTTTATATCGACATGGTTTCAATTTGCGCTGTAATCCGTGCTCGCTTTGATCCGAAAGTCTCCCTGTCACTGCGCTCCGCCCCCCCTCCTTCCTGCACAGAGCGGAGGGAGCACAAACTTTATGCTCTGGTGTCGCGGGGCAGCTCGTACTTCTGCGTCGGGGTTGACCGCTGCGCTGCGCGTCACCGCGAGTTGGATATTTTGCAATTGTGGAAACTCTGAAACTGCTCAGGAAGCCTCGAATCGCCTCGATCATGAACAGTAGCGATCAGCTGTTGCTGCTGCAGCAGAGTTTTGAGCAAAGTGAACAGCACGGCTCCACGTAGCCTCGGTGGCGAAGCGATGCAGCAGTTAAACTAGGCACAATCTCCAGTACGAGGAGTGTGTGAAAGTGTGCGCTGCAACATCAGCAGCTGCACAAAGCTCCAGACACAACACGAAGCTCACTGCAAGCTCCATTTCCCTGCTGTGTGCCTAATGGAAGGACAGGTTTTGTTATAAAGGAGAAGAAAATCGGTAATTTGATTGTGATAAGCCATTTAGTTGTCAAACTAAAAAGAAAACTGAAAAGATTGGCAGATATTTCACTTTTCTTATGTTTATTTCACAAAAAGATTGGCCTAATTTGAACCAGGTGTTCCTGAAAGAGCAGGTTTCAATAAAACTACTTGTGACATGTCATATTTGACTTGGACTTTGCCTGAAAATGATCTCACTTTGCAGAAAAAATATCAGGGTATATAACTTATATCGATATTCAGGCAAAATATATTGGGATATGAGTTTTGGTCCATATGGCCCAGCTCTATCTGCACAACATCCCCTCCACCAAACCGGGCATCTGTCTGTCTGCCTGCGCCCCATCACACCCCGCAAACCTGTCTGCAGTTTGGCATGTGTCTGTATGCCTGCATCATCCCCATCACTCTGTCGCTTCACCACTCCTTCACACCATCGCTCCATCATTCCACTTTGATCCACATCGCTCTATCACTCCTCCTCCTTCCCTCCACCACAATGTTCCACTGTTACCTCATCAGTTTGCAGTTATTCACGCAAACTACCAATAGATGAAAAAAGGCTCAAAAAGGGTGAGGTGGTTGACAAGCCCACCACGCTGTAGCAGAGCAGAGGAAGGAGAGGAAGGAGAGGAAGGAGAGGAAGGAGAGGAGCAACTCAGAGCTGCAGCTGATGGCCTCAATGGGCTGGAGGTTCAAACACAACCACAGCAAGAGAGTCACAACTTATGCTCTAAACCCCCGAGACACTCCCACTCTCTGTGTGTGTGTGTGTGTGTGTGTGTGTGTGCGTGTGTGTGTATGTGTGTGCATGTGGGCAGTAGATCATCAGACAGACACAGTATCTCACAGCAGTTCTCATCATGACTCCCGGAGTCTCAAACACAACTTCAATATTAATGATCTGTTTCCATCTGGTTGTGGCTCATTTGGCTTGATGCATCCCAACACTCCCAGCACACTCTCTACTGGTCTGCCC
>CAESWR010000259.1:901349-919871 GCA_903171835.1 Mullus surmuletus | reverse complement strand
CCCCCCCAGTGGGCAGTGTTTATTGTAATGTGTTACTGAGTAACGTGTTACTGTAATCAGATTACATATGTCTGTAACAGCAGTAATGCATTACTGTTGATAACATCAGTTATCACATTACATTTACAAATGATCTCCTCACTTGCACTTGTTGACAGGACATCTCGTAGTCCCTGATTCGGACCAAATGAAGCGAACTACAGCCGTGAAAACAGACTCAGACTCACAGCAAATCGACTTGGTGACGCACTTCTATTTTCACCACAGATCGGCAAAGGAGTTTCCGGTTTACTTCCCACTCCAGTCATTTGCAGGGCTGCTGTCTGCGACTAATTAGTCGCGTTTGGCCTTTTTTAAGCCTTGTTCACACGACACGACTTTCAGAGTGGTCCACTCGCTGTGCTGTTCACACAGGGTCTTAATCAGTTGATAGCAAGATTAATAGTTTGGGGGGAAAAATATTAATTATTAAAAATGTAAAGTTTGACTGATATTAATATTATATATATAATCGGGAAATGATTGCATAATAAATCAATATCTGATCAAGAAGTGCACCTTAAAGGTGCGACGAGGCACCGCCCCAAAACTGGGGACTATCAATGAATTTATCAGTCTCGTGTTCCTTGAAGGATGAGTTGGTTCAGACCCTCTTTGACCAGCCTGAAGAATGTACACAACACACAGGACAACTTCTTCATGTAAAGAACAAGTTTATTGATGGACACAATCGATCAATCAACACACCTTCAATATCCCGGAGTTCTACCATCTAATCTACCATAGCAATCAATCAACAATCAATTAAAAGACAAGGCAAGTGCGTGTGCGCACGTGCGCATGCGTCTGGGGCGGATCTGCACAAGGCTCAGGGCAGCACGTGTGTGTGTGTGTGTGTGGAAAGGGGAGGAGTGTGAGAGAAGGTGTCTCTTATGTACCGCCCCCCTTTGGAGGTGGGATCGCGGTGGCGTGCTGCAGCGAGATCCTGAAAGCAAGATGGCGGACACGTGTGCGTGTGAGTGAGAGAGAGGCGGGATGCGGCTGCTGGTCCTGGTCCTTGTTAACAGGCGTCTTCGCACTGGAAAGGGGAATCATAGGATCATTAGAATAATAATTACAGGATAAGAGTTGCTGCCTCCTTACGACGCGATACCGCTTCGACGGCGGGACACGCGGCGCAGGAATGGCGGAATTCCTGGCGATGATCCTCACTGAAGTCGCAGGATGCTGGAATGCGTCGGAGAGCGTCGTTCAAAGGCCCTTCGGTGTTTTATACCCAGTGGTGACGGGCGGGGATTCCCTGCTGGGCGCGGGGCGGCTCTGCCAAAATGGTTGTTGTGATTGGCTGTGAGGCGGCCGCGCAAAGGATGCTGGGAAATGGAGTTTTGAGTTTGGTTCAGTTCTCCACGGTGACGGGTCCCCCACACTGCTCGACTCTCTGCCGTCACGTCGGGGGTCTCGAGGTGTTTCACACCTCAGGACGGGTCGGCCACGGGAGTGTTCGCACGTCAGCAGGCGCGGCCGACTGCCCGACCTCCGTGATTCCCAACCAGGGGTTTTTTTCCAGGATGAGAAGGAAACTTTCTCAGTCATTTCAGAAGCCCCTACTTGTCGTCTAACTTTGGGTACCTGAAGGTGCAGACAGATACTCCAGAAGACGTTCTTTTTCAGGCTTCTTTTGAGCGTCCAAATGTAGACCTCCACTGTACCTCCATAAAATGGAAATGCTTACAGAAAGGCGTAGTACTTAAACACTTCAAACCTGCTACCGAGCCAAATTAACATCCAGTAACATGTACTGAGTACAGCCAGGTTAACACAAACACAAGTTCTAGTTTTTTCCAGCATTTTTCATAGTTTCTACATCATAAAAAAATCAAATACAATTAAACTGTCAAAAAGTACAGAAAGTAAAGCACAATAAAATAAAGCTGTAATTATTGATAAATGTATATACAAATTTTGTTGTAAACAAAATTTAAAAAAGAAGCCTCCGCCTCCACTCCTTTAAGTGGTTTGAGGCACGTGTCCATATTTGCTGTTCTGTGGCCTGGCTGTCAAATGGCATCACTCCATCTGCACAAGTAGAACAAATAAGGGGTTTACCTTTAATGGCTCTGTAAAAGCCTTCCAAGGGTTTTTTGCTCTTTATCCCCTTGCCTTTCATGTTGAAACCTGCCATCAGGCCATTGGTGAAGAGGCTAAACAGAAATAAATTACACCTGTAAGTGAATTTGTACAACGTATGTTGGCCAATAATAATTCATCACAGCCCAAAATGGCGGCCACAAAGAAAAGTGACATGGCTATTTACTGAGACTGTGACGCAGCATTTCTACCAAGGCGATCACTCGCCTGAAAACAGTACCTGCAGCAATTTTTTTTTACACTTTCTGCGTTTTCTCTCAATTAAAAAATGTACAGAGCGAGAAAATAGCTTCTTTAAAACAAATGACAAATGCAGCTAACCTTATTTTACTTGCTCCTCGTCTGGTTCTCACCGACTCTTCCCTGTCGCAGGCCACGCTGCTACCTCTCGTCGTCTTCTTCTTCTCCTTCTTCTTTTTCAATTGAGTGTTACAGCCGCCGACATCCTACGAGTTGCACGAATGCCCCCCTCAGGTTCAGCTCGCCGCTACACTTTACTCTCCGCCCCGAGCCGTTGTCTGTGAGAAAGTCAAGCAGCCAGCGTCGACGCCTCCCACTCGACCGCTTCCAAGAGGATTCTGCTGTTACCTGTGGAGTCGTGTTCCGCCTTTACGCCCACGGCCGCTGTTGTAGAGTCTTCAGCCACTTCTCTTTTCCAACCCACAAAACCCAGTTGCACGGTTTTAGCAGGCTACACCGCCAAACGATTTTGATAGATCCGGTTAATGAAAAAATTCTATGAAGTATCGACTGATTGAAATGATTGAAATGAACACCGAGCCTGAACGGTTTGGCGAGTAGCCTACTAATACCAACTAATTAACCTATAATACTGATATTCAATTCATGCCTGCACTTGTCTTAAACGTCCAAAAGAGTGACCGAGCCAGACGTGCAAATGTTCGACTGTATATTGACGTCCAAATGTGGCCAAAATTAGACGTCTAAATTTATTACCTCATTTGTACGTTGAAAAAAGGTCCAGTATCTTTGACTGACGGACGCAATATGAACAAGATCTGGACGACATTCTTCTCTTTAACACTTGCAACAACGATACTAATTGAAAGCATAACACTTAAATATTTCTACAACTTTCAAGAACAAAGAGATAAATAAGAGATAAATAACATGCAAAATTGCAGTAAATCTCTGAAACAAAATAAATAATAGTGTAAAGATAAAATGAGTTATGGAAACCCTGCAGTCTTTGTCCCCTTTTAGTGTTTTTTGGCTTTAGTTTGCTGGCTCCCTTGGTGAAGTAGTCCCCGTCCTGCTTCTTCCGCTGTCGGCCATCTGTATAAAAAAAGAAAGAAAGAGAGAAAGGAAGAAAGAAGACAAGAGTATGAATTCAAAAAGGTGAATCAATATGCGTCGGCAAAAAAGAGTCCCAAATACCATAAATATGTCTGTTATCTGAGGCACTTTTTCAAATTGAGTCAAATTAAGACTGACACGACCTGATGACTCTTACTGTAGAAGAATAAACCACAGGGATGCCTTTCGTTTTAACGAGGGGTGTAAGAAAATATCGATACATCAAAATATCACGATATGTTACGACAGGATGTGGTATTGATTTTATTGGAACGCAGTTTTGATATTTTGTATCTTATATTTCATCAGCTGTTTGCTTGGTGACAATGTTTTTGTCTTTTATTTATGTGTCTAATCCCTCGTTGGCAGCAGACTTATGGAGGTAGATTTGTGTCTTTATTATTCAATCCAAAAAAAAGTTGCTTCGATATATCAATCCCCAAAAGAATTCCAATGACACATAACTTCAATCAAAAAAAAAAAAACTTCAATCAAGGAAAAATGTTTCAATCAAACAAAAAGCAATTAAATCCAAAGAAATATTTGAAACCCAAAAAGTTGCATTTGAAAACCTTTTTGTCTTTGATTGAACTCATGTTTTGTGATTGAAGTGAGTTAATATTTGAACGAAAATACATTTTTTGATTGAAGCCAACTTTTTTGGTGTTTGAGCCATATAAAGGCGAGGACATTTAGGTCATTATTCTTCAATCCTGAAAAATTTCACTTCAATCAAAAAATGTATTTTCAATGATTAAAAATATCACTTCAATCAGAAAATATATTTTCAATCAAAGAAAAATTCTTCAAATAGATTTCAGGGGTTTGAACTTTGTTTTCTGATTCAAACACCCAAGAGAAGTTTTGAAGTCGGATTTGGGCGGATGCTTCCCCATTGGTCAGGTATCTTTGAGTGACAAGTGTCTCCACCAAAGAAAAATCGCCTTCTAGTGGAAGCAAGTTGCCATTTGCGATGTACCGGTACGCGGGGAAAGTCTGAAGCGGCTGGCAGTGACAGAAAAGGCAGCGAAGAACGATATGGTTGTGTTGCTCCATGTTTCCCCGAGCACGTCCTCACCGACGCAGCGATCAGCAGAGAAGCAGGAATAAATGTGGATAAAACGGATGGATTGACGACCTGCCGTTGCTATGTGCTGTGTGTGTCTCGGTGTGTGTCATTAGGAGAAGCAGTGATACGCGGGAGGCTCCTGTCAGCTGGTTCTCAGCACCGTGTGTGCTTTCATCGGCGCTCTCGACACACTTTTGGCATGTTCTGTCAGGGAGAACGTTTCATTTTCTGATTCATGACGGCATTGGTCATCCTTGCTTCCAGCAATCTTGGTTTCATGAGGATAAAATGACGTGTGTATGCATGACCTGTCTATGGTGCTGAAATGCTATCAATCGATGCCAGACGGCTCGATGGCTCCTCTTCCGAAGGGAGGCTGCAAACACGGTGCTGAGAACCAGCTGACAGGAGCCTCCCGCGTATCATTGCTTCTCGTAATGACACACACCCAGACACACTCAGCACATAGCAACGGCAGGTCGTCAATCCATCCTAGAAAGAGATTCGTCATTGGTGCACACACCTGTAACTCAAACATACCTGACCAATGGGGAAGCATCCGCCCACTGCCGGATGTTTGTATCAAAATGATTCAATCGTCGAAAATCCGACTTCAAACTTGTCTCGGGGGTTTGAATCAGAAAACAAAGTCCAAACCCCTGAATCCCTTTTTTCTTTGATTGAAAACATATGTTTTGATTGAACTGATATTTTTTACACCCTAAAAAAATTCAGTGTTAAAATCAACCCAACTTGGGTTTTTTTTAACCCAACGCTTGGGTAACTAGTGGACGGACCCAGCAGTAGTTAATTTGACCCGACAAAATGGGTTGCTTATTTTAACCCAACAAGATGGGTTACACATTGAATTCAAATGCTGGGTGGGATTAATTACAACCCTGGGTAAATTCTACCATAGGAATAAGTAAGTAATAAATATTATGCAAATTATACTTTATTTAGTATTCCACCCAAATGCTGATTCATATAAACTGCAATGGGATAATTCTACCTCAAAAATGGTGATAATAGTGATGTTTTCCTGTAACAGAATACCCATGTTTCGTAAACAGTTACATTACAAACCCTCTAAAATACATCCTATATTTGCTCATGCGAATATATTATGCAATAAACACTTTTAAACAATGTAAGAATCTTGGAAAATATTTATTCCATTTTTGGCAGATCAGAGGATCAACATGTAAAACAATCTTCAACAATTGACAGCAATGCAAAACTACATGAATAAATGTACAATATCATGTGTCACGTCCTTAAAAGTTTGGAAACCATTGCTGTAAACAAATTTGAATGCATCTTAAAAAATAGGAGCCAAAAAGGCTTGAAAAATAAAGATTATCAAGTAAACATTTTAGGAATAGATGCTTCAAGTATCCATTTGAATTCTTAATGTCTTGCCCATAAATTACTCTAACTATAACTATATACATTTGATATATATATACTACATACATTAACTTTATATTTTGAATACAAACACACTTGACACTTCAATCCAGAACAGAATGAGCCAGAGGGAAAAAAAAAAACTACTTGCAAGCAAGTATTGCTGCATGCAAAAACTTAACTGGTTTTGACTCATCTCCTTCCATTCCTTGCACTCCATTTTGGAGGAACTCCCAAACTGGAGCACACTGCTTCGGGTACTCGATGTCAAATGTAAGAATACCTTAAAGCAGACATCGACTGCCTGAAGCAGCGTCTTTTGTTCCAAAGCCTCCCCAGTGACAATGATGAATGCCTGAGACGAGTGCCGTATGTCGTTCCCCAGCAACAGGACATACGAGTATGGTCAGCCTTCGCCTCATTGAGATACAAACTCCAAGTTTGTTCCAACCTGAGAAAGAAATAAAGAACAAAAGACAATAAATCAAACAAAGTAATACAGTGGTTCTCAAAGCTGAGCACGCGTTGATCCGATGTCCCATTACCCTGACATTAGGTTCCAGTCAGGTTAGGGTTAAGTATAACGGAGCGCCTCGGACGAATGCACCGTCAAACCACTGGTCCGTCGGACTAACGCTACGCACCCGTTCTCCAAGTGGATTCCACTTCCAGGGAACTCTGTGGATTCCTTTAGGGGGGTCTGAATTAACCCATAAAAGTCTGCCAGAGTTAAGGGGAGACCTTAAAATGTAAAAGTTTGAAGGAAAATCTTGTCGAAAAGCAAAGAGCAAGCAAACTAATGGTGATTGCAGTGGCTGATACAGCGCAAGTTTAGAAATACATCTCAGAATTATTCTATAAGTAGTCACATTGCAAAGCGTTGTGAGCCTGCTGATCACCCCGACAAGAATATGGATGCTGGGTTCAAGTGGTTAAAATGAATAACATTTCCCATTAGATATGCAGAGCGACTTACAGGCTTATGGTGGATGAACGCTATTTTGGACTCCTTGATGGTGTGCCGGAATACCTTTCGGCCAATTTTGTACACAGTTGGTGGAAGGAGCGTTGGTAGCTGGCTCAGGGCCAGTTCCCCCAAACAATCTGTAAGAAGACAATCTTATAGGTATCAATACGAAGAATGGCATATCTGGAATTTGGTCATTTAGTAGCAAAATAAAACACCTGCTGAAATTGACATTTGCATAGTCTGCTAATATAATGTTGCATTACCGAAGAGGTCAGTTTCCTTTCCCGTCTTGCCAGGTACAGAATCTTCTCGGCATAAAATGGCAGCCAGGTTTGGAAGTAGCCTCTCCATGTAAGACTTCAAAGTCTTGTGCAATCTAAAAAAAATTGAGAAAAACAAATTAAATGTGGCAGCAAACATGCAGATAAAAGATTGTTATTAACAATGAATCCTCAACGTATAATCCTTCCTAATTTACCGTGCCTGGAGTGAGTAGATGCAGGAATTCTTGGCAGGTCTCCTGGATGTCCCCACTTGTTTCCCCTGATCATCATGGCCCTGTTTGATTGAATACTTTATTAGCAGTTGCAGAAAGTACAGCAGTACAATTGTACAAGAATGTTAAAAAGATCACACAAAAAGCCCTGAGGGCAATTGCAGACAGGTGCTCTTTTATGGCATTTTTGTTGGCTGGTTGGAGGGTCGGTGTTCCACATTTTGGTAGCATAATAGAAATGCATTCATTCCAAGTTTGTGCAGATTTTTAAATTATCTTATTTGTGTAATGGAGCTCCCTCTCTGTTGTGCCTGTTTCTCACTCTTTTGAAGTAGTTTGACAGTTATGTGGGCACTGGTCCCTTAAGTATCTTGAAAAGCAGGCCAATGGCAAGTTACTGTACTCTCTGTACTGTACCAGCCCACCTGAGCAATATGTGCAAGTGTTAGGCCATAGGTGTGAGGTCTAGGAGTAGTCCAATTAGTTTGTCTGGAGTTTATATTCATATATTAATGACTTCGAGGTACTAGAGTACCATGGGGCGTGTGCATAGGAAAAATGGCATGAGCACTGCAGCTGATGTCCTCAGTGCATTCCTACTGACCAGGGGCCTCATATACTAACAACTACGTGGATTTCACACTAAACACCAGCGTACGCAAGAATCCCCGAAAAAAAATTCCGGATGCCACATGCCGTCACAATGCGGCCCACCTTCTCTGGACTATAGAGCAGGCTGCAGCTCCTCCACATCTGCAGCAGGACAGGCCGCGGGAGCCGGAACCGGCTCGGCAGCCACATCTGTATTGTGGAGCAAGTCCTCCCGCTCCATGGAATGTCGCTCCGGTGTGACTGCGCGGTTTGCCACGTCCTCCAAAAGCGCAAGTGCTGCTATTGTTGACAGTTGTACATTCTGCACAATAGTGAAGCTCTTTAACAGCCACGTAGGTGATTGTGTTTGTGTCAATTGCTGATTTGTGCCCGATGTGTGCACGGTTGTCAAATAGTGACAGTCACCAACAGGCTGGACCGGCCATCGGACAGACATTGTCCCGGTGGGCCGGTGGGTCGGTGGGCCCAGGAGAAAAAACACTTGCGGTGCAGTTGTTTGTGTCGCATCCAACGCAGCGCTGTTTCTCCTACGTTCATCATCGCGCGTAACGCGCTCCGACGTTGCAAGCACCCCCCCCCCCACCGCCCGCCCGCCTGCCCGCCCAACTGAGCGAGCCGGTCTAATCGTAAACTTCCCGAGCCACTTCCTTGTCCCAGTCCAGGATTGGTCACCAAACATCGCCAAACAGTGTCGCCAACGGACCAAAGTGCCGCTCACGCAGGAATCTGGATTTACGCACATTTCCACGGCACCTCCGAAGCTGGCAGACGCAAGAATCGACGCACTTTTCAGGATTGATACATCCCATCGTGAGCTCCGATCCTTGCGTACGCATGTTTTTCTTGCGTAAACGGCGTTGATACATGAGGCCCCTGTAGACTGCTAGATCCAGCATGTATAGCTCCACCTTGCTGAGGGGTGGGGAATTGTGTCTCAGCCATTCTTTAAACTGTATGGCCGTTTCTTCCAATATGATAGAGTCTATAAAAAAGTACACATAAGCATATCACCAATCACTAAATTATACAAATATTGCTTCAACAATTTATTCAGTTCCAACAATTACCTGGTATGCTTGTCTTACTGGCACCGTCTTCATTGCTTTGTGGCGATCTCTGCTGCTTGCTCTGTGATCTGCTCTGTGATCTCAGCCTCTTTCTGCTGTTCGAAAGCCTCTCTTCGAGGAACCCAGTGGCTGGATGGTTGCTCCTTCCTGGGGTGAACCAGACTCCCTGTCAAAGAAGGAAAGTCTTTGGTGAATAGAGATGAAGCACATTTTTTTTTTGACAGCGTGGCCACAGAATGTGGCTACTCACGATGCCACTGCTTGATTCGTCCTTCAAACAGGGAAGGGCCTGAATCTAAGCTGTAGCCAGGGACTTTTTGGTCTCAGAGGTAGGACTGTAAACAAAAACAAAAAATATTACCAACAGAGTCAAACTAGATTTAAAGTATTGATAAAACATGTGTAGTGTAAAGTAAAACACTACTGAACATGTGTTTTGGTACATGTGTTGTTGGGGATCTGTCATTAAAGAATCATCAAACATTTGATCATATGACAACTGTATTTGCATTTCACCTCAGACAAGTCAGGACACTGCTTTGAAGTCAATCATTTCTGCTTTTCAACTAAATACAAACCCTTAAATAGCCCATACTCGACTACAATTGATAAAAAAGGTAAAATTATATTTTTTCTAGCAAATATAGGTAAATGTCAGACTTGAAAAGTAGTGTCCTGTCTTATCTTTTCCCCTGAAAGAAGATTGATAGAGGATTCATACATTCATTCAAATAAAAAAAAACACTATTTTTAAATACCTGTCTCCAAACGTCTCCATGAGATGAGACACCAAAATACAGATGAGGCAACGTCTCTGCTTAATGGTTATCACATTCTCCTCATCAAGGCTCTCCAGGATCAGCTTGCCTTCAGTTGAGCTTGTGAGAATCTGCCGGATATCCTGCGAAAATTGCAAGAAGGGACAGCATTGCAGATATCGTTTATTACTCTTTAGTTTTGCTTAAAGAAAAAAAAGTTAAACCCAAGTCTTCAAAAGCGGAGCTTACAAATTGTGGAACTATATATATAGTTAGTGGAAACATCATCAATGGAACCACAGGTGCCGTTTGGACCTCCATGGAGGGTGGACTTGTGGCAGTTGTCGTGTCGTCCTCCATGAGGGATGGAGGCGTGGCAGTTGGTTGGACATCAGGACTTGTAGACGGCACAGCAGGTTTAATCTAAACAGAAAACCCAGGTTAATGTAAGCAACAGTGACAGCCACCGAGAACTGCTGGATGAGCATCATTAATGTAACTAATTCGTGTGCCACAGTTTGCGTGTTGAGAGATGTGTAACAAAAAGGATATTCTCACAGCCAAAGTTTTGATAAATTCAGAGACCTATGGAAAGTAGTGCAGCACACTTTTAGTGTGTGCACGTGGTTTATATACTATTTGATCCCTCATCAATAATATAAATACCAATAATAAACAAAACCACTCAAAGCTGTCACCCGAGTGAAACTTTGTGACTTTATGAGACCAAACTGGGGCTCCCCTTCTGGGTCATAAGACAGGAATACAGTCATGCCTGCTTGATATGCAGTTCCCTTAAAGGTAACTAAGGCCGGTTCATACAATTCGCTGAAAAGGGGAATGCCTTTTAGACCACTTTGGATGTCTTTGACTCCCTCAATGTTGGCCAGAAAGGTAGTGTGCCCTGGACCAACCTCTGTATTGTGGCTCAACACAGTTCCACACAGCAAATTGTAGCACTGCACCTGCATCTGATGGCGAAAGACCATGGTCTTGCAAATGTTTTGGAAGTTACATGTTACATGCCTAGCCCTTTTAAAGAAATTGTGTTTGGCTTCGAATCTCATCGCCCAGAACTGAATCAAGGGTCCAAGTTTTTGAATGGCTCTTGGGTAATGGAGCATGAAGTGGTGTACCGCAAATGTAGGTGAGGATAGAGCTCCAGGAGGAGAGAGTGATGTTCTTCAATGATTTTGGCTAAGTACAGTGTTGCTTCAACAGTAAGAGAAGGAGAGAAGAGGAACTCCATACATAACAGTAACAGTAGCAGAAGTTTCCATTCCTTGTTATGCTTGGAGGAGAAACAAGGGGTTTGTCGCGTCAGTATAAAAAAAACTAAACAATGTGAGGAGAAGGTTTGCCAGAGAGTGAACGCGGTGGGTTCAGAGCAACACATCCCCGCGGAGATTAGAAAAAAGTGGTGGGACGTCCAGCGGCCAGACAGGTGGGGGTCAGAGAGAGGAGCTCACACACGCCGCCCCCCACGCTGACCCAGAGCCTGGAGGGTAAGTGGGGGGTCCAATTCTTACTACAACATTCCCACATGCTTTGCCATGGATGTAAACGCAAGAATAACACACAATCAGGCATTTCAATAAACCCATATTTTTAGTGCTCAACAGAAATGGATGTGTCGGCCAGTGTGTGTGGCGCCGGCAGCCCACCCGGACGCAACGGCGCATCCTCCGGCCCACCCGAACGCAGAGGGGGGGTCCTCACACAGGCAGTCCTTCAGTCACAGAGGAGATTGTACGTGGAGTCTCAGGCATCAATTACTGATCGACCGCATGATTAACGGTCTTCAACGTTTAGTTGAACAAAATAAATCCATGATATGGCTTCATGAATGGTGTAATCGTGTGCTTCTTCCTCATTCACATTGTGGTGATGAAATTCTGGCGGGCAAGGACGGCTGCCCGGCCGGGGATCGACGTCCATCCCTCCGGCATCTGGGTGGGTGGTCTCACGGGGGGACACGCTGCTCGGCCAGGGGGATGCCATGCAGGTTGGCCACATTGTGAAGGACGCCACATGCCGTCACAATGCGGCCCACCTTCTCCGGGCTATAGAGCAGGACAGGCCGCGGGAGCCGGAACCGGCTCGGCAGCCACATCTGTATTGTGGAGCAAGTCCTCCCGCTCCATGGAATGTCGCTCCAGTGTGACTGCGCGGTTTGCCACGTCCTCCAAAAGCGCAAGTGCTGCTATTGTTGACAGTTGTACATTGTGCGCAATAGTGAAGCTCTTTAACAGCCACGTAGGTGATTGTGTTTGTGCGGATGGCTGATTTATGCCCGATGTGTGCAAGTCACCAACAGGCTGGACCGGCCATCGGGCTAACATTGTCCCGGTGGCTCAGTGGGTGAGTGGGTCGGTGAGCCGGTGGCTCAGTGGGTGCAGGAGAAAAAACACTTGCGGTGCAGTCGTTTGTGTCGCATCCAACGCAGCGCTGTTTCCCCTACGTTCATCATCGCGCGTAACGCAATGTGACCCCCCATGTTACAAGCACCCCCTTACCCCCCCCTCCCCCCCACGGCCGGTCCGCTCGTAAATTTCCCGAGCCACTTCCTTGTTCCAGTCCAGCATTGGTCACCAAACATCGCCACACAGTGTCGCCAACGGACCAAAGTGCCGCTCACGCAAGCATCTGGATTTACGCACATTTCCATCATGCATGATGTCAGGTGCTACGTTGTCAGTTACATGATAGAAAGAGAGGTCATTTAAGACACTGTCTCTTTTCAGGCCTGTCTGGGAGGGGTTGCCTGTACGCATATCTGCCTCATGACTTTGGACAACACCCAAGAGAGCAGGGTCTGCCTGTGTCAGAGACCTCAGGACGTCCTTATCTGCTCCGCAAAAACCACAAACATAGTTTCCAGAGAAGCTTTCAATATATCCAAGCTGGCATTCAAACCCAAATTTTCTCCTACAACCTGGATTACAGTAAACTTCACAACACCTTGAAAGTTGGAGATTGATACATCCTATAACATTTTTGATGAACTTGAGCCTGGGGCCTGCTTTTGGAATCAACTGTTTGATGGTCCCCTCGTCTAAGAGAAAGACACTTTCCTCATCGATTCCCTCGTCTGAAAGACAAAAACCAAACACAGACATCTTTATTTTTTTTACAATGGAGAACATCTAAAAATATGGGGCTAATTACATGAAGCCATTGACCTGCAACAATAACAGATAAATAACATATATGTAGACGTTAAATAAGACAAAATCTTAATATAATAAACAGTGGTCTAATAAAAAGTGTCTTGTCTGATCTACAGGTAACAAAGATTTCAGGAAACATACTGAATTATGTATTACGCAAATCAGCCCCAACTTTTGCTGTGGGCAGCAACGCTCTCAAAATCCGGCTCCAGCAGGACGCTTCCCGCTCTCAAACTGCACAGTGTAGTCTGCGCAAAACTTAAAGAGTAACTAAAGCCCTAGGGTTTGGCTGAGGTGCATCTAGGCTGGAAATTCCAAAAATGCCTTGATTCAGGGCGGGGCTTCAGGAGCAGTTGAGACACGTCCACGCGCACCCAGCGAAACGGCTAGCTGGCGAAGTACCGGGCTGGCAAGCAAACCAGCAGGATAATCAGCCCGCTAGCTGCCGGCTGCCAGGCTAGCGAACAGGCGAGCTAGCTGGCTGACTCAAAAAACATGACCAAAAGCCCGTAGGCATAATGGACGTTTCATTAATTCAAATGGTAAATGGCTAAAACCAAACAGATGAACTGCTCCCACGTGTGCTTCCATGATCACGACAATATAAAGATACTACTTTAGTAGTGTAAGGATATTCCACCACACTCCATTTCACCATGTTATATTCTCTTGTAAGGCTAGCATATTAGGCCTCACGCCATTTTTATGACATGTAATCCTTATCACGTATCATACTCTTTATTATTCTCATATGTGACATGTAATCTTTTCACTTATAAATATGTAACTTTCATTTAAAGTATGTGCACCAGTGTTTGTGTTAGTCGTGTGTCCCACTGCAGAGCATAAGAGGCCTCGGGGGAATCCAAGGCCGCTACAATTTATTGCAGCCAGCTGTGCCAGGAGAGATGCCTTCAGAAGAATCCGACAATGTCCTTGATTCTCTAGAGAACAACACCTCACCCTGAAAAAGCATGACGTGACCAGTCGGCGGACACACGTAAAAGCTGGGTCAGGGAAGAGATGGCGGTTGGACTTCGTGAACCAAGTCTGACTGTTATCGGTTAGGGGAAGCAAAGCACCAACCCAGAGCTCTGTAATTTTTCTCAACTTCTGCTAATAAACAATTTTGAAGATCATCTACGGCTTCAGACTCCAAATAAAGGAACACGCAAGGCGGGTCGACACACAGCCATCGAGTAGGGGGATCCAGCCCAACAGTAGGTAACGCAAGACAATGTGAATAAGATACATAGTCTGCACAAACCTTAATTAGGACTTGACTTTCCGCTAAGAGGACGATCGGTCGGGTAGCAGGTTGCTGCTCGTTGCTGCTCGGTGCTTCGTGGTGGATGACCGTCTGTGCTGGGTGACCGTCTGTGCTGGATGACCGTCTGTGCTGGATGACCGTCTGTGCTCGATGACCATGGTGGATGACCGTCTGTGCTGGATGACTGTCTGTCCTCGATGACCGTCTGTCCTCGATGACCGTCTGTGCTCGATGACCGTCTGTGCTCGATGACCGTCTGTGCTCGATGACCGTCTGTGCTCGATGACCATGGTGGATGACCGTCTGTGGTGGATGACCGTCTGTGGTGGATGACCGTGGTGGATGTTCGTCCGTGGTGGATGTTCGTCCGTGGTGGATGACCTTTGTGGATGATCGTGCTGGATGACTGTGGTGGATGACCGTGGTGGATGATCGTCCGTGGTGGATGATCGTCCGTGGTGGATGACCGTCCGTGGTGGATGATCGTCCGTGGTGGATGATCGTGGTGGAGGACCGTGGTGGATGACCGTCCGTGGTGGATGATCGTCCGTGGTGGATGACCGTCTGAGGTGGATGATTGTGGTGGATGACCGTTGATGTTGATGTTGATGTTGATGTTGATGTTGATGTTGATGTTGGCGTTGACGTTGACGTGATGATGTATGACATGTTGACATTCAAAGCATAAACATCCCAGGTGCTGGGTCAACTGATGTTTGTTGGGTTGATGGATTTTAACCATCGACTATATATAAGCCAACTGTATTTAACCCAATGCATGGGTTGCACAAAAATAACCCAAATAATAACCCAAAACCCATATAATAAGCCAAAATGGGTTACACATTTCATAACCCAGCATTTGGGTTGATGAAATAACCCAGCAATTTTTAGTGTGTATGATTGAAAATACCTTTTTTGATTGAAGTGATATTTTTCGGGATTGAATAATAGAGACACAAATCTACCTCCGTACAGACTCAGCTATTTGGCTTTCCCCCTCCTTCCACCTCTGGAAAAAAAAAAGATCTCAGGGTTTTAGGGGAAAAAACGCAGTATATTGGCTTTCTTATAGAATCCCAACACAGCCGGTTTGAACTTTTCCTGGCTGCACTGAGTAAAGATGCGTTCAACAGTTCACTGCTCGAAGAGTTCAATATTTACAACTTGGGCGACCTGACACTGTCTGACCTTAAACCCCCCCCCGGAGTGGTGAGAGGCGGGGCTCCAGCTTCTGGATAAATAGCTCTAGGACACCATTTAATGCCTGCACTGTTTGATGAAGAGGGCTATAACCGCCCATTAACTCGGCGCTCTGATTAATGACGTACAAAAAACATCATTCAAAGAGAAAGCTGTGCAGTGTCTGAGTGGCCAGCTAGTTGTGTGTATGTAACGCAGTGTTGGGCAAGTTATTAAAAGTAATTAGTTACAGTTAATAGTTACTTCTCCCAAAGAGTAACTAAATTAGATACAAATGAGTAAATAAGTAATTTCTTTTAGTTTTTGGTAACACTTTATAATAAGGGCCCCTTATTTAATGTTACTTAATTTTGCATGAATTAATGGTTAAATACTATTCTAATAATGAATATAATGTAGTACTTAACATTAACTACCATATTAGTTAATGCATTAATATAATCAGACTTAATAAATACATTAAGTATTAATAAATGTTACATAGTGTAATGAGTTATCCTCATGTATACATTACTTAGTATTAAATAATACATTACTTGTTATTGTTATTAGATTACATAATCCTTTATTCATCCCTCAGTGGGGAAATGAAAATCGTTGACAGCAGCAGTACACACAACAAACACATTCACACAAACACACAGAGTAAAAATAAGATAAAAAGAAAGATAAAAAGAACTAGTGTAATTAAAAAAAGTAAAAGAAAGAGCAGTGCAAAAGAAAAGATATTATGTGGAGTCTTAAGTAATCATTTACCGCCATGCTGTCTGTGTCATCACTTCCCCCCTAACCTAACCTTATGACCACTAGTAAGCTGAAATAAACCTTAATAAATGTGTAGGTGCCTCAAAGCATTCCTTAACCATAGTTAACCACTACTGTGTAACCATGTTGGATAAATGTACCTCTGTTTCGTTAGGAGGAACCACCGGAATTATCCGGAAGTCAATCATTTATTGTTTAACAACTGACCTTAAAATATTTGGGAACAATCTCATCTGAAGTAGTAAATTCTTAATACATTGATCTGTTTCTGCAAGATACAACAAACACCACAAAAACAATCTCTGTACGAATATGAACAATTTATTGAAAAATAATAATAATGAACAAGTCAAATAATAGATCCAAACTTTGATTAATGGCAGTAGATAAATGATGGTTGGTTGGGTGGAGATGAGAAGAAGGGGAGATAGAGATATGGAAGAGAAAAATGTAATCAAATAAAATCAAGGAAAATGAAAGTATCAGAATAAAAGAATGGGTCTGAATCTCTTTAAAGGGGCAATAAGCGGAAATCCATTATTTAAGACTGAAGGAATTAAAAAATCGCTACATGGAGAACGAGAGGTGTCATTTCATCTGGAGTATAGGATGACGTCACACACCCGCTCTCTGTGTTGATATCCAGCCTCATGTTTACAAGCCGGTCCGGCCGCGCGTTCATGTGCGTTCATGTGCGTTCACGTGAAGCTCCGCCTCCTCCCTCCTCTCCCCCTCCCTCCCTATAAAAGGCGACAGCCAGTGAGTAGTGACGGCGGCAGCGACGGCATTTTCGAACTGAAATGGCAGACAGCGGAACAAAACCTTCCAATGAAGACCAGCGGGAGCAGACTAAAAAAATAAAACTGTCATTGGCAAAGAAATTGTCCGATAAAGAAAGAGATAAAACCAGAATTAACATTGGCCTGGCGTTTCCGAGGTGGAGGGAGCTACGAGAGCTAAAGGGGCTACAGTCGGATGTTTTGCTCGGTGTCGGTAGATCTTCGAAGCGAGCGGGGGTGTAGTGGGGGAGGGGGGGGGGGGGTTGGTGGCGAGCAGAGGCAGAGGGAGGTGTGGCTAATGGCACACGTTGTTTTGGTCTACAGGCAGTGCTCAACAGCAAACCTAGCGGTGAAATGATTTCGCTTTTTGCTCCTTTAAAAGTGGCTTGGTGTTGAGAAATGATGTGAATTATTAATTCCATATCGGCATCAACTCAGTACCACTGTGTTTGTGGAGTTGGAGGTGGATGAGGTTTTGTGTTGGAGCTCCAAAGGAGGGTCTCCTCTCACGAGGCCGTTGAATCTAGTAACGTGGGCGAGGTCGGCTCTCCCAAGTGATGGTGACGTCAGCGCGGTCAGGACGTCCACGTTGTCGCTCCAAAAATCCTGCTGAGTTTCAGGATGCTGCGATGGACGCATCTCCCTGGCCAGTAGATCTTATTCCCACCTTCTTCAAACTCAGACGTGAGTTACATTAATTAACTGCATATACATGCATTAACTAATATGGTAATTAGTGAAGTAATACATTATATTGATTATTAGAATATCATTTTACCATGAATTAATGTTATATTAAGGGACCGTACCTAGTTTTTTTCTTCCTAAAAAAAGATTGATAGCAGTTAAGCTACGGACATTGGAGGTGTGAGCAGCTGCAGCACTTTCAGAGCAGGGCTGCAGCAGGAGAACTAGCTGCGTTGGCCCTGGGCTGCTTCCCACTGCGAGGCTCTGGGCCCACTAATGATTCATGCTTCTTCCACAGCTCAGGATGAAAGAGGAAATTGCTTTGCTGTGCGTCTACATTCATATTCTATTATGTTCTAATTTTAACAAGATGAGCTCCAGACCTCGAGGCCGGCGGCTAATCAGGTCCATGATTAACCGCAAACAGCCCTGCAACAATTCTGTCGTCAGTCATGTTTCAATTAGTGCACGTGCCTGCCCCAGTCACAGAGCATGTGTGTGTGTGTGTGTGTGTGAGTGTGTGTGCGCGCGCTTGATTTTGAACTTTGTCTGTGTCACACAGACTGTGGCTCAAAATCTGAAAATCTGCCATTGCTGCGTTTCTTTGTAGTCAGAGATCTACGCCTGTCCCACCAATTAGACACACACACACACATTCACACACACACACACACACACTCAGGGCTCAGTGTCTGTTGAGAGGGCAGCTAAGGACTGCAATGGGTGCCAACACCAACTGCGCACTTTCTGCACTGCTTTCCTACTTAATATCCAGAATGGACGAATCCCCCTCTCAAAGTG
>CAESWR010000259.1:884568-901314 GCA_903171835.1 Mullus surmuletus | reverse complement strand
CACACACACACACACACACCTCTCATATTGATGAGAATTAGATGCCATTCCTCCAGCCATGCCTGTCTCCTCTTTAATTGGCATTTGATATTCTGTGGTTGTCATTTCGAGAGGGGAGAACAAGGGGTTGCCATTCATCCAAAGGGTGTGTGTGTGTATGTGTGTGTGTGTGTGTGTGTGTAGGTGTGTGTGTGTGTGTGTGTGTGTGTGTGTGCGTCACTCAGTCTGATGGCTCTGTAATGTGTTTTGGGTTACAGACACCCCTGAGCCATCTGTCAGTTAGCCCCACCCTCCATCTCCCCCTCATGCGCTTTCATTTAGCCGCCCGTCCATCAGCACAACGTCTCGCACTCATAAACCTGCGTCTCCTCCACCTTCCAGAAGGTATCAGAGGAAATTTGAAGTTTCTCGCTCGCGGCACTCCAATCTCCTCCGCCAATGGCATGTCATTAAGGACTCGGATATCAGGTGAAAAGTAAACTTGGCGACGTTAACTTTATATTTTTGAGGGCAGGTGAGAGGATTCAGGGTGTTCCCGTCTCTGCTTGGCCGTGTCCTCTGTGAGTCCTATTTGTTTCAATGTGGTGGGTGTATATGTGGTGAGTGTGTAGCTCCTCTGCATGGTGTCATCAGTGGCACCACGAGGCAGAACCTCCATGAGCGTCTCATTCTTTCATCACCATTTTGCCCTGGACCTGTCATCCCCCGTTGCTGTGGGAAGAGAGTGAGCAGAAAGACAGGCTCTAAAAGCCACAGACAGGCTTTGTGGACGCGATGGGACGCAGGTAGACAGACAGGTGCCAAAAGACAAACTTGATCCGTACCAACTCGCAGATAAGCAGGGATGTGGAACAGAAGACGTCGTTGCCACACTGGGTCATATTATCTCAAAACATTTAGAAAAACCCAACAACTATGCAAAAGCCGTCTTTCTAGATTTCTGGTCAGCATTCGATGCGATTAGAGTAGATATTTTGCTGTTAAAAATGGTCCAGCAGAAACTCATCCCTTTCTTATTCGCTGCAATGCTTCTTTTCTCACTAGCAGAGTCCAAATTGTAAAGGTGAATACAACTGTCATCTGCCATCACCGCCAGTGTCGGGACTCCCCGAGGTTGTGTGAGTTCAGCTCTACTTTTTAATCTCTACACTGACAATTGTCGTTCAAATACACCAAATCAATATATCGTCAAATATTCTGATGACGCAGCCCGATATCTCTCAGGCAACACAAGCAACCCTGAGCCGCAGCAGCAAGGAGTGAAAAAAGTGGTTCGGTGGTGTGACAATAATGCTCTTGAAATGAGCAGAAAGAAGACAGAGGAAGTTGTTTTTGGTTCCCACCGGACTCTCATGGAGCCCATATTGTAATTCATAATGAAAATATAAAGCAGGTATTCTCCGATAGATACGTAGGTGCAGTGGTCGACAATCTGCTCCCTTGGAAAGACCACATTGCAAAGAGTATTTTCTACGCCCCCTCAGGTCTTTTGGAGCAAGTAAGCAGATTCTTCTCTTGGTCTTTACTTCCATAATTAGGAGTGTTTTACAGTATTGCAACACAACAAAGTACAAGTGTTTGTCTGTTAAGTTAAAATGAAAACTGATCCATCAAATTAAAATCTGCTCCAAGATCGTAGGTCAGCCACTCGTTGAGCTGTATGAGTCAGCCTGCCACAACAACATGTTAAGGCTACCTAACAACGAAGTTTCAAACCCCCACCACGTCCTGAACAGTGAATATGAATTACCATCAAACCAGCCATACAGAGTTACACAAGTTATGAAGGTGAGACTGAATCACTCCTTCGTGCATCAGTCAGTACTAAAACTAAACACAGAGCTTAAACCACACTCAGATGCATGATGAAGGAATATGAACACTGGTTCCATGGTTTCATTTAGTGTTTGTGTGATGCTGTGCTCGTAGCTCATGGTAAATGTATCATGCAGGTATGTTACATGTTATTTGTGTAAATGTCTGAATGGAGCTTCAAAAGTGCAAGACAAATTTTACATTTAGTCTGACAATGAATCAATTCAATTCAATTCAATTCAAACTCCACAGAGGGGTTTGGTGGACGTCGCGGGGTGCAGGCAGACAGACAGGTGCCAAACTCCACAGAGGGGTTTGGTGGACGTCGCGGGGTGCAGGCAGACAGACAGGTGCCAAACTCCAAGGAGGGGTTTGGTGGACGTCGCGGGGTGCAGGCAGACAGACAGGTGCCAAACTCCACAGAGGGGTTTGGTGGACGTCATGGGGTGCAGGCAGACAGACTGGTGCCAAACTCCACAGAGAGGTTTGGTGGACGTCACGGGGTGCAGGCAGACAGACTGGTGCCAAACTCCACAGAGGGGTTTGGTGGACGTCACGGGGTGCAGGCAGACAGACAGGTGCCAAACTCCACAGAGGGGTTTGGTGGACGTCACGGGGTGCAGGCAGACAGACAGGTGCCAAACTCCACAGAGGGGTTTGGTGGACGTGAGAACTATTGCAGAGAGGCGTGACAGCTTCAGCAGCTTCAGCAGCAGTTTCAGCCACAATAGAAGGCTCGCACGCAGTAGGCTGCACCTCTCTGCAGGCCTGCACACACACAATCACACACACTCACACACTCGCACACATACATACACTCACGAACACACACACACACACACACACACACAATCACGCACACTCACACAAACGTGTTTACATTTTCACACCGTCACTTTCATACAGTCTCTCCCCAAAAGTTGCCACAAGTCTCTGGTCAAAGCTTGTCTTTTCTCAGTGTTCCTCCACGTGTCGGCGCAGCGACATGAATGCAACTGGTGTTTCACTAAATGTGGATGGAGGTGAAACATACACGCCGAGCACTGTTTGGTGTGACACCACTTGCACGGACAGTCCAGTGTGCACTGACAGGGGGTCTCGTACGTCCACACTATGTTTGAGCTTTTACACACACACACACACACACACGCACACACTCAAATGAAGACACATTGTTGTTGCTGGTGCAAAATGTATTTTTGCATAGAGGCTTTATTTTGAAAATATGAAAAAGAAAATAATTATTAGCACATATTTTATACAGTGTTGCGACTGTGGCAGAGTGTTTAGGGTTGTTTGTTCTCTATTGTGATTGTTTTGTTGTTTAGTTTTCTGCTGGGAGAATCCTCGTTCATCCACGCGGGTGAGCGTGGGCTGGAGCAGAGCAGCGAGCGAGCAAACAGGAGCAGGTGCCGGCTCTGATGCGTGGAGGCCTGCGCAGGGTCACGACCGCGCTGACATTTTGACCCCGCTGCTTGTTTAGTAGCAATGAGGGATGAACAGTTCTGGTCCTGGTTGTCAAGGTTATTTTTGCAGCATGTAAACTTGGCAAAGAGATATTATTTTAGGCATAATCAAACACGTCTGAGAAGCCTTTCTGAATGTGTGCCTTTGCTTACAGAGAGTATTTGGTAGTAGACCAATGTTCTGTCCATTCAGAGGAGGCAGACTTTAAATGGATTGACGTTATAAGGCATGTTTCAGTCAACTTCCAGTACCATTGCACTCTCTTGTCGCCGGGCCCAGGCTCCTGGTTTTCACTAATCAAAGTATGGTCAACCTCAACAACAGTGGAGACACACAATACACTGGGTACAATAGTTCAGATGAGCCAGCAAGCTACGGCTGATAGTGGGAATCTATAAGGGTAACGTGTTTGTGTCCATCTCTGATAACTGCTGTATCTATCGAGAAGAGGGCACAAATCTCTCACACTGCATCAGCAGAGCACTGAAGAACAAGTGAGGCTGTTACTTACTCACTGAGAAACTGAATAGATGAAATGACACAAGACACGGCTTTTGGACTGGAAACATGTCGAACCTGCACTTCCCCTCCTCCTGCTGGGCTGTCGTCCGTCTGCAGAACAGCCAGGTAGCACCAAGCAATCACAAGCTTCACACGAACACGTCACCAACGCAAATGTGACATTGTTCATGAATGCCGTGCCTGACACGACGGGAACATCAATTAGTGCAGAAGATGCAAAGATACAGGTATTTAAAATCATCTGTTGAGAAAAGACAGCACTTGTTTATGTTTCTGCAAATAACATTATTTTTATGAAATGTGTACATTTTCTGCATTTTGCATCAGCTGTATGAACTTTTTTTTGTATGCCACATCTACCACTTCTTGTTTTCTTGCAGACACGATGGAGTTTGTGACCGTACATGGTGAGCCACTCATGGTCTCTTATGTAACTGCTTAAAGCAGTTAGTTACATAGTTAGTTTTGGATTACTCCATGATATACCTTCATACCAAATAACGTTATACAATTAAACAGTCTGCCTAAATCAACATGAATCTTTATTTTAAAAAGTAGTGCGCAGATTTCCTCCTCTCAAATGATGTATCCATTTCACGACCCATTTCACATCTCCTTTGTCTCTCACGTCTTCTTCAGCCTAGTTTATACTCCGCGTAGCCTCAGGCGGGGGTCTGTGCGCCCCTCTATACTTCTATGGCGGAGTTGACAGACATGCTGCGTGTCACCGCAAGCTGGAGACTCTAGAAGTGGATTTTCGGTGACTATGGAACACCAAAACTGTTCAGGAATCCTCGATCGGCAACACGTAACATCAGAGCAGCCACAGTGAACTTTGAGAGGGATTGTTGTTGAACCTTTCTACTAAAGCGGCACCATCGCTCACAGACAGTGTGACAGAGGCACTGTCGAGCATTTTTGCCTCCAAAAAGGGCACTCTCCAAAGACGGCACTTTAGCGTGCGTTTGTGCCTCCAGAGAGGGTATTTAAGCCAGTGTTTTTGTCTCCAACGAAGGCACTTTCAGAAAAGGGCTCCTCAGCGCGCATTTTTGCCCCCAAAGAGGGCATTTTAGCATGCTTTTTTGGCTCCCAAAGTAGCACTTTTTAAAGCACGTTTATCAACAATTGTGCCACGAGGAAAGGCCCTCCCCATGCACAGTTGTTACCAACACTGGTAACAACAAATATCTCTATGACACAAAACCAATATAGTAACCTGAAAGGTAATGTGGGAACCCCATAGGGGGGCGTCCCTTTCAGCCCGTGGTTCAAGTCTGATTGATATTTATCAAATGCCATTTTCTTTGACCAGCTCCACCTGCAGACCAATTTTTCTAAAATCTCATATAAGGAAGGTAACTTTGTAACAGCCAGATTGTTCATTGGTATGCCGGAATGTCAGAGCTGCTTTTCAGATAAGATTGAACTGTAGCCACTTTACAGGATCCAGGATGGTCTGATGAGAGAGACTGGTTTATAATAGCAGGGGGAGATCGCCCAATGATGCTAATGGCTTCTTTAAGCAATTTGTGAGGCCCAATGTCAAGGGGACACATGGAGGAGGGAGAGGAAGACACAAGCACTCACATCTCTGATGGAGAAGGAAGAGAATTGATCAAGGTGGACAGGCGAATGTGGGATGGCTCCGTATGGGAGAGGTGGGGGTATAAACACACCCCCAGCAGATCGCCCCCTCTCCCTCGAGGCAGAATTGTTGAAAAGCACGCGCTAAGATGCCCCCCTAGTTATTGAAACACACTAAAATTCCCCCTGTCTGGTTAAAACATGACAAAAGGCCTTCTTGGGTGGCAAAATGACCATCTCTCTCGTCAGGAATCCTGACATTCCTGACGTGAGTAAAAAAACTGAGAAAGATTTTACTACAATATTGGTCGCTGTTCCTGGTTTTGTTGCATCATCTGTATGGAAATTAAAATGGCCGGGTGTAATCACTTTATCATGTCTGACAGCCACGGCAGGACCATCATCGCAAGTCCGATAAAAGGCTAAATGAGGAAGCAGCGTGCAGGATTAGTAGTGCTGATAAGAAACACAGGAGCCCTCAAGCTTGTGGATGACTTGGATCTGTACAAACCACAGCGGAGCCTCCACCGAGGCCACCCAGGGCCAAACATGGCGGGCGGAGCTCCAAAACTGTGCAAGACTGATCCTGTGCAACAGATGTTTGAGAGGAATCACAGCAGCTCCAGAGGAGCTCCTTGTCAGAAATGTCCAGCTGGGAGACGTCAATGGGTTACAGCTAATGAGAGGCTGTAAAGGTCTGTGCTGCAGGAACGTGAGGAACAATTTCGGTTAAAGGTCCTGACCTGTGACATCACACTGCTGATAAGTACTTTCATAATTACACCGAAAAACAAACCAAAATTACAACTACTACTTCTACTCCGAAAAACCAACACATAAATGACTAATCTTATCTTGAAGTCATCACTCTATGTAATACACTGGTGCTGACAGTGTGCAAGTGCTTCTGGGAAATGAAGTCATTTGTGGCTTCATTATTGCATAAAGTTGCATTTACTAATTAAACAGTGAAGGTCAAAAATGCTCTCAAGGTAACTAGTTCGACCCTCTTTATCTATATGGACCCACAATGTTTACTAGTTGGCTAGAGCGCACTTAGTGTGAACTAGTTACACACTGTTAGAACCACTAGAGCTGCTGCTGCAAATGGGTCAACCAGTCAACTTGTAAATATCATGCCTTTTCCATCACTGCAGATGTGAAGCAACAATAATTATGATAATAATAATTATTATAATCGTAGATTTATTTTATAGAGCGCTTTTCAAAAAAACCCAGACAATGTTAAAAACAGTGAAATAAAAATAGGTAGAACAAATAAAAGAACGCAATAAAACACAATAATGGAGATTTACAGATTGAAGGCTATTGTTAACAGGTGGGTTTTGAGCTGGGATTTGAAGTTGGGGAGGTCCGGGCGGTCATGGATGTGGCAGAGGGTTGGTGTGGGAGGAGCGGAGGTTGAGGGAGGGGTTATGGTGGTGCAGCAGGGCGGTGAGGTGGGGGGCTTGTTGTGGAGAGCCTTGTGGCTGAGGAGGAGCTCTTTGAAGTGGATGCGGTGATGGAGCCAATGGAGGTTTTGGAGGATGGGGGTGACGTGGTGGCGGGAGGGGGTTCGGGTGAGCAGGCGGGCGGCAGAATTGTGGATGTGCTGGAGTTTGAGGATGCGTTTGGAAGGGGAGCCGTAGAGGAGGCTGTTGCAGTAGTCGATGCGAGAGGTGATGAATGCGTGGATGGGGGTTTTGGCAGCGGGGAAGGGGAGTGATGGGCGGAGACGGGCAATGTTCTTGAGGTGGAAAAAGGCACTCTTTGTGATATAACTGACTGATGCTTGAATCATGGATGTTTAGACACAAAATGAAGGCAGAAAGGTCACATTGTAAAGTAACTTTTTTTTTAACCAGTCTAACATTGTTTTGTCACATGCACAGTTGTTTATTAACAAAGAGTTAAAGTCACTCATCTTAATACAGTGAACCAACATTCAGTGTGTGCTGAGTTAATTCATTACAATGAATGCTTAGAGCATTAATTCCTGCTTATTCATACATGTATTGGAGTGTCACCACAAACATCAATAAAATCATCAATATACAAGTTATATCTCAAAGGTTCTTCAAGAATATACCTTTGCACTCCCGTGTAAAGGAAAAGGCGCAGATCTGTCTCTGGTGACATGACACAGCTGGAGAAGTGTGAATCTGATGCAGAGAGCCAGTGATTCCTGAGTGCTGGTGGCTTGTCGCCCTGACAGGTTTGCTCCTCCATCTCTGCGGCCCAGAGAACGTCGCTCACATGGTGACAGACCTGCAACATTCCACATCAGAGGAACCTTCAGCAGGAGCTCAAACCTTCACATCCATAACTCCCGAAAATACAGCTGTTACAGTTCAACATTCCCTTCTCTAGCAAAAATTTTGGCAAGTGATGAAATAACCGTGTCATTAAGAAAACAAGGGAAATGTCTTAAATAATGTTTATCCCGAAAAATATTTTGTCGACATCAGAACAGAAAAAAGGTCATGTCGGTAATTATGAGTGTAAGGAGAAAAAATGCTTCACTTTGCAGCCGTGTTAAGACTCACAACAGCAACACACACGTGAACTTCACCTGTCAAGGTCATCAAAGGTGAATATCACCAATGGAAGATCAATACATACACGTGACTTTCTCAGCAATTCAGCCCAACATCTTCAATCAGACTCTACTCCATTTAGTCTCATCTAGATCCACAGTTTTTTTGTCATCAAGATTTGATGTGAAGTTTTGTGGTCATCGTGAACAATCTTCAGGTCCTTGCATATGACGACCTTCACATTTATCAAACAGCCTTTGTGGGGATGGAAACCTTTGAAGGAGGAAACCATCGCTTCCTTTGCCAATCAAAGAGGAGAGCAGACACCTCAGCATCTGCAGCACCATGAGCCGAGTGAGGACAGAGCCAAAAATGAGTGACAAGAAAAGATAATTAGAGCGGAGGTGCTGAAGAACGCCGGCCCTTCGTCTCCGTCCATTTGTGGACAGGAAGGTTGACAAGTTTCTGTCAAGTTTGGATTCCATCATGAAAAAACATCCTGGTAACGTCACTACTGAGTCTTTCACACGTTCTTCCATCTAACATCATTTGCCCCGTAAACCACCCACACTTTTCTTTGAAAATGTATCTGATTTATGTCCTCATTGATCGTTGTCATGACTCAACAGCCAAGAGGTTAAAGTGCTCCCTTTCTTGTCCTCGCTCCATCTCAATAAAGATTTAATTGAACTGAGATGAGTATGTGGCTATTTTAGAAATATTACCTTTACAAATGAAGTTCTCATTAACATCTCTGGGCAACATCATGTGAGTTGATGTGAGTTGTTTCCCGTCCAACTTCCTCCAGTTGCACCAGTTAAAGCAGCAGTTTAAGAAGTACAGTATATGGAAATAGTATGTATTTGCTTGTGAGGCATTTTTAAATGATTTATTATGATCTCAGAAAGATCCATGTAAAGTCCCACAAGAGGTCAGTCAGCGGCCATTTTGGCTCCATGATGTTTCTACGGTAGCTGAGAAGGACCAACTGTCCCACAATGCACCTCTGCAGCACCTGTGGCAGTAATACACCTGAACGCTGGTTGCCGCCATGTTGCCACCCATGGAAAAACAAGAGGAAGTAACAAGGAAACAGTCATAGTAGAAGTAGGAAGTAACAAGGAAACAGTCATAGTTGAAGTAGGAAGTAACAAGGAAACAGTCATAGTAGAGGTATGAAGTAACAAGGAAACAGTAGTGGTAGAAGTAGGAAGTAACAAGGAAACAGTCATAGTAGAAGTAGGAAGTAACAAGGAAACAGTAGTGGTAGAAGTAGGAAGTAACAAGGAAACAGTAGTGGTAGAAGTAGCTGAGAGTGAGCGATAGGCCACGATATAGTCAGGCTGACTTTGACTCACAGTGTCGGCTCTGGAAGCCGTCCTTTGACGGATGCTGCAGTTGTTCAGGTTGAGAGACGGACGGCCGGTGCAGGCTTTTCAATTTTTGTAGGTTTACGCCGGTGGACGAAAGGATTACTTCCCTGCGCCCTCGGGTCAGGGAAAGGGTCTCCTCCTTGGGAATCTGACTCAGGACCTGAACCACAGATCGCACACATGGTCTGGGATGGAAGCAGATGGAGTCTGAGGATGTGGACTTCAGATCGACATGAAAGTCCCAGAGAGGAAGTGCATCCGCTGCAGCTTTATTTTGCTATCAGACCGCAGGAGTCCAGAGGCCTGGACCACCAAGCTGGATCTGGTCTTAGCGAGGTCACTTCAGGGTTAGCTCTGGGTTCTTGGGTATCTCTTTTTTATCAGGGTATGTTACCACGGTAACCCACGCAGGAGGCCCCACCTGCTCCGGAGGAGGTCATGTTCAGAATAAGAGCTCAGCACATATAAAAGGTGCATTTGCAAGTGAGTTTTAAAGTGGAAAGGGAGACGAGGATGAGAGGCTGCACGCCGGAGAACAGACAGAGGGAGGATAAGGCGAAGAGCCCAGCGTTCCTCAGCTGATATCGGGCTGCTGGTGGCAGCTCTGCTCCACTTTGTCCATTTTTACAAAGATAAAAGCTTTTAGTTTTGTAACCATGGTGATCTCTTTATATTCTCACAATAAGATCCTGGATGTCGCGCTCATCGATGAGCTTGGTTTGATCCTTGTGTCTGCACAGATGTAAGCAGTCACACAGCATCCAGAGATCTGAAGGTCACTTGAGGAGAGGATGAGGTGAAAATACTGAGAACCGGCTCTTCTATTGTCTGTGTTGCTGCTTCAGACTTAGTTTGAGAGGATACATCATCTATCATCATTATTAGAACATTATCGATCATGATACCTGATCATGATCATGAAATGCCGCGGCGGTGTTGGCTGACCAGCCAGCACACCGTCGTGCATCATGTCACTGAATGAGAGGGGTTTTGAAATGAAACCAAAAGAAAAGCCAAAGCCGTGTGAGAGGAAGCTCCCAGTGGCCGCTGCCATTCCTTTGAACCCTCAGTGCTTCCGTGTGTGTGTGTGTGTGTGTGTGTGTGTGTGTGTGTGTGTGTGTGTGTGTGTGTGTGTGTGTGTGCGTGTCCACCATTGTCCTTTTTATGTGGAATAAAACCTGGAAAAATAAAGGGGAAACTTGATGAGTCAAACCATTATGAAGTTCCCGCACCTCACTCACCTCCCACTTCCAGTTTGATGTCTGTCTGTCTGCCTGCGCCTCATCACGTCCACCAAACCCGTCTATGGAGTTTGATGTCTGTCTGTCTGTCTCACTGTCTGTCTGTGTGTCTGTCTGTCTGTCTGTCTGTCTGTCTGTCTGTCTGCCTGCGTCCCATCATATCCAACAAACCTGTCTGTGGAGTTTGGCGCCTGTCTGTCTGCCTGCGCCTCATCACGTCCACCAAACCCGTCTATGGAGTTTGATGTCTGTCTGTCTGTCTGTCTGTCTGCCTGCCTGCGTGCCATCATATCCAACAAACCTGTCTGTGGAGTTTGGCGCCTGTCTGTTTGCCTGCGCTTCATCACGTCCACCAAACCTGTCTCACCTCCCACTTCCCACTGGGCTCGGCTGCTGTCTTGCTGACTTTCACATCGTAGAAAAGTCTTGTTCCTGTAAAGTGTCAGCGTCTCCCCTGACGTCCCTCAGCCTGATTTAGTATAATCCTGCTAATGAGCAAACAGACAGACGAGCAAACAAACACTTTCAATAACAAATCCCACAAATTACACACAGATGACATTCATTTTTGCCTTCTTATGTTGGATTCTAACCATCAACTGTCACCTTCCCTCACCAGGCGTGTTTCGGTCATTAAAGGGGGACCAGCACACAGCTTCCCTCATGGAATTGTAGTGGGGTTCCTCCAAAGACTCTTTGCCACCATGACAACGAGTCTTCCAATGCCCTGAACCAGTGAAAACACTGTTTACACAAAGTGACTAAATACAAAACAAAAGCAAACAGCACTATGAACAAATCTACAAAGGTTTTCAATTAGACAGAGTTCCTCAAGAACCCATACATGTGAGAACACAATCACAACAAAACATCTTCACATCCAACAGAACCTCAGCCACAAACCAGCTGTTATTTACTTATTTATTATTTATTATTTGCTGTAATCATTTATTACTGACTATGAACAGTGTGAGTACTGACAGTGACAGTAGCAGTAGTTTTACTGCTATTCACTAGAAACTGCACAAGTGGATCATCATCCACCATCATCGTCATCTGCTGCTGCTTACTGGCATCTGTTCTTTGACGGTTGATGGACGGAGGTTTCTTCTGTTAAAGGGAGTTTTTCCCTGCCTCTGTAACTGAGTGTTTGCTATATGGGGATTGTGGGGTCTCTGTTGACGCACAGCTATTGCAGAGGGACGTGGCCTAGACCTGATCTGTGTGCGCACACACACACACACACACACACACACACACATAAAGCACCTATGATCAGACGTTTTAGCATGATAGAGGAACAGAAATACCTGCTAAACACACAGACCTGGGGCCTCATGTATCAACACCGTTTACGCAAGAAAAAGGTGCGTACGCAAGGATCAGAGCTCAAGATGGGATGTATCAATCCTGAAAAGTGCGTCGATTCTTGCGTCTGTCACGGCAGCTTTGGAGGTGCCGTAGAAGTGTTCGTGAAACCAGATTCTTGCGTGAGCGGCACTTTGGTCCGTTGGCGACACTGTTTGGCGATGTTTGGTGACCAATGCTGGACTGGAACAAGGAAGTGGCTCGGGAAGTTTACGAGCAGACCGGCTCGCTCAGTTGGTGGGGGGGGGCAGCTTGCAATGTCGGACCGGGCGTGGGGGGGGGGGGGGATGCTTGTAACATGGGGGGTCGGGGATGAACGTAGGGGAAACAGCGCTGCATTGGATTCGACACAAACAACTTCACCGCAAGTGTTTTTTCTCCTGCACCCACTGAGCCACCGGCCCACCGGGACAATGTCTGCCCGATGGCCAGTCCAGCCTGTTGGTGATTGTCACTATTTGACAACCGTGCACACATCGGGCACAAATCAGCCATCAACACAAACACAATCAGCTACGTGGCTGTTAAAGAGCTTCACTATTGTGCAGAATGTGCAACTGTCAACTGCTGCAGATGTGGAGGAGCTGCAGCCTGCTCTATGGCCCGGAGAAGGTAGGCCGCATTGTGACGGCATGTGGCGTCCTTCACAATGTGGCCAACCTGCATGGCTTCCCTCTGGCCGAGCAGCATGTCCCCCCGTGAGACCACCCACCCAGATGCCGGAGGGATGGACGTCGATCCCCGGCCGGGCAGCCGTCCTTGCCCGCCAGAATTTCATCACCACAATGTGAATGAGGAAGAAGCACACGATGACACCATTCATGAAGCCATATCATGGATTTATTTTGTTCAACTAAACATTCAAGAACGTTAATCATGCGGTCGATCTGTAATTGATGCCTGAGACTCCACGTACAATCTCCTCTGTGACTGAAGGACTGCCTGTGTGAGGACCCTCCCTTCGGGTGGGCCGGAGGATGCGCCGCCGCGTCCGGGTGGGCTGCCGGCGACACACACACTGGCCGACACATCCATTTCTGTTGAGCATTAAAAATATGGGTTTATTGAAATGCCTGATTGTGTGTTATTCTTGCGTTTACATCCATGGCAACGCATGTGGGAATGCTGTAGTAAGAATTGGACCCCCCACTTACCCTCCAGGCTCTGGGAGTCAGCGCGGGGGGCGGCGTGTGTGAGCTCCTCTCTCTGACCCCCACCTGTCTGGCCGCTGGACGTCCCACCACTTTGATGTGGTTCCGAACCCACCGCGTTCACTCTCTGGCAAACCTTCTCCTCACATTGTTTGTTTTTTTATACTGGCGCGACAGGCTGCCCAACAAACCCCTTGTTTCTCCTCCCCCTCCCCGACCAGCACCTCCAGCTCACACACCGTCAACTTCTTCTTCTTCCACATCTTTTTGCGAGCGTGGACAGCAGAGACCCTGTTTAGATCAAATTGCATATAGGTGGGCTTAACGAGGGCGGCCCCGGCCACGCGCTCAATTCCACGCTGAGTGGGATGTATGAAGGAAAGGTGCGCGGATCCCGGCGCACGCACTTGTTGATACATCCGGAATTTTTTTTGCGGGATTCTCGCGAACGCTGGCGTTTAGTGTGAAATCCACGTAGTTGTTAGTACATGAGGCCCCAGCTCCTCTGTTATTGGTCTTACCTCTACTCTACTCTACTCTACTCTGATTTACTCTACTCTACTCCGCTTTGCACGGTACCTGGTGTGTTTCCACTGCAGGAGCAAAGCCAGCTGGCAGAGCTCAGCACCCTTCAGTCACTCTGAAACAGAAACAAAGCGGCCTCATAACGACAAAACCACGAGTAAAGTAAAGTTCTTTGTAGAGTGACATCAGTTTCATCTGAAAATCAATGTTGCTGCCACAGTAAATATTAGTGACACCCAACTGAGCGCTGTAGTAATAATGACCTAGCTGTTGATTTATAGGTAATGAACTGTCTAACCGTTAAAATGTTGTTGATCTCTCCACAATGAGGCAGTGATGTCGCCTCAGGCTCTCCAGGAGACTCTCCTGTAAGCAAACCACTAAAGATGATGTACAACAGGTGCAATAAAAAGTTAGCATGGGGAGCCAATATTGTGCCGCTCTCATATATCAGTGTAATAGTGGAGCTGCAGTGAAAGCACCCCCAACCCCCCTCACCCGCCCAAGTGCTAGTCCGATAAACAAGCTGCACACTTACAGGTGTGGGAGATAAATCTCAGCGCTGGCTGACACGAGTCCAGTTTGTCCCCAGTCACGTCTCACCTCCCTCCTGCTCCATCACTCCAGAGAGGAGAGGACGACACCGGGGCGGCAGCCATTGAGATTGTTGACTCATTTATTGATTAGCGTTTTATTTGTCTTTTAGTCACAATAGTAATGATGATGATGTCTTTGTTTTTGTTGGTATTATTATTATTCTATTATGAAACGATCTGACACATGAACCGTCGCCGATGAATTGGTTTCCATGAAATGGAGCAGGTTTATACTACTGAATTACTGAATCAAAAATCTTCCAGGTTAGTGAATCACAGACCAGGGGCCTCATGTATCAATGCTTGCTTGGATCTCATACTGAAAACCGGTGGTCGCAAGAATTGCGATGATGATGATGATTTTTTTGCGTTGCGCACACAAAAAAAATCTGGATATATCAATCCGTGCGAGTGCCGGAATCCACGCACGATTCCTTGATACATCCCACTCAGCGCACATGTGGGAGTGGCCGGGCCGCCCCCGTTACGCCCACCTATACATATGCTAATCTATCTAAATTGGGTCTCTCCTGTCCAGGCTCGCAAAAACATGTGGAAGAAAAAGAAGTTCACTGCGTGTGAGCTGGAGGTGCTGGTCGGGGAGGTGGAGGAGAAACAAAGGGTTTTGTTCGACAGCCTGTCGCGTCAGTATAAAAAAACAAACAACGTGAGTGGGAGAAGGTTTGCCAGAGAGTGAACGCGGTGGGTTCGGAGCATTATAATGACCATTAAACATTGACTCACCCTGCAGCAGCCGTCCGTCACCACCTGCCTGCAGCCTCTCACACACACAGTGCTGTAAAGAATGTGCGAGTCGTGTGTTGAACCAGGCCACCTCGCGACAATGTTGAGCAGATGATGATGATGCCGGCTGAAGGTGGACTGGCTCACCCGGAAAGCTCCACCATCAACCATCACCCGCTGGAAGGATCCAGTTTTGGCACTGGCACTGCTCGGCTTCGAGCGCCGGGACAGGACAGGCCGCGGGAGCCGGAACCGGCTGGTCAGCCACATCTGTATTGTGGAGCAAGTCCTCCCGCTCCATGGAATGTCACTCGGGTCTGTTTGCGCGGTTTGCCATGTCCTCCAAAAGCGCAAGTGCTGCCATTGTTGACAGTTTCACATTCTGCACAATAGTGAAGGCTCTTTAACAGCCACCCACGTAGATGATTGTGTTTGTGTTGATGGCTGATTTGTGCCTGATGTGGGCAGACATTGTCCCGGAGAAAAAACACTTGCGTGCAGTTGTTTGTGTCGCATCAAACGCAGTGGTGTTTCTCCTACGTTCATCATCGCACGTTCTGCTGTAACGCGATGTGACCCCCTCCCCCCCATGTTGCANCCCCCCGCTCCAACGTCACCCACACCACGCCCGGTCCGACATTGCGAGCTGCCCCCCCCCCTCAACATCTAAGTGAGCCGGTCTGGTCGTAAATTTCCCGAGCCACTTCCTTGTCCCAGTCCGGCATTGGTCACCAAACATTGCCCACACAGTGTCGCCAACCGACCAAAGTGCCGCTCACGCAACAATCAGCTTTCCGCCAACTTCTACACCACCTGCTGAGCTGGTGTGAAACAGCGCAAGAATCAACGAACATTTCATGTTGATACCTCCCATCGTGAGCTCTGATCCTTGCGTACGCATGTTTTTCTTACGTCCACAGCGTTGATACATGAGGCCCCTGACCTCATGTTCAAAGATGTGTGTGGTTTTTCCTGCTGAATGCGGGCACACGCTGACATGTGGAACGCGGTAAATGGTGAGAAAAATCCAGATGTGTGAAACAGTGCGTGCACCTGAGGACCATTTGTCAGGACCCTCCTCCTGGAAGTGTGTGAGGACCCTCTCACACGTGTGGAGCTTAAATATATCCAAACGATTGACTCATTTAAAGTGGAAAAAAATATTCATGTTATTTTTTACAGCAGTTCTTAGGCAGGGGGCGTTTTTGTCCTGAGGGACGGTTGAAAAGGTTTTTTAAGGAACTCCTAAGGGTTAATTGAAGGTCATCAAGTTTTACAAGAAAGTGAGGGAACCACTGAATGTGGTTTAAGTGTGAGGATGAGCGAGGCCACCACTTGCGCTCTTCCTCTTCCTCCTCAGCGCCTTCGTGCTGCTTTCAGGAAGTGTGCAGAATATCAAGCATCTCTGACCTCTGGGCTCCCATCGATCATCAAATGGTTCCTACAGAGCAACCTAGCACTGGTTGATGCTGCAGAGCTGGAATAATAAATCAGTGACGGTTTCAGACGGAGGCAGAGACCTGGAGGAAGAGGCCTGACAGGGGACATTGGTTTGGGAGCATCTTCCTGAGGGAGCGCAGCGTCAGCGTGTGGAGGCGTGGATCGCTCTGCAGGGCTGCATGAAGCTCCGCCCACTCCTCCTTAGTCACACACCTGTTTCAGTGCATCTGTTCTGTGTGTGCCTGTGTGTGTGTGTGTGTGTGTGTGTGTGTGTGTGTGCCTGGGTTCAACACAATGCATTATGAAGCGATAAAACCTGAGAGCAGCATTAATTACTTACCAAGTTTTTTAAATAATTAGTGTTTGGCCAGGAGATGAGTCAG
>CAESWR010000259.1:831745-844345 GCA_903171835.1 Mullus surmuletus | reverse complement strand
GGGGGGGGGGGCAGAGAGGACCCTCCCCTCTGCCTCTGCTATCAGTAACAAAGTGAAAGACTAATGAAGGCTGAGGTTTTACTACTATCAGGGCGATCACCAAACTGGGTGGAGAGATACCTGACGCTCCACCCACCCACACTTCAGATATTCAGCTATTTCTAATTGAGTCAAAGTCTGCTGTTATTCTCTGCACCACCTCTGCTCTCCTCTGACTGTGGATTTAATGACTTCAGGGGATTTGCATCAGAATTAAGTTAGACTTTTCACCTCTGGACCAAAGTAAAACCATGAAGAAAAGAGGAAGTGGTGGACATGTCCACTACCACGGTGATTTGAGGTGCATTTATGCAGCTGTCATTCAGGATTAATGAACGCTCGCTCATGCACGTTTGATTACACAGTCCAATGATAGCAAGTGTTTGTTTTTGGGAGCCGGAGTCACAATTGGATCAACCACTTAGCGAGCTGCCCCGCCTACCCTGCCAGCCAAAAAAAAGGCCAATGCAGACTCCCCCTGCTGCGTAGGCTGAGGTCCTTTGGAGTGAGGGGAGGGCTCCTAAGGACCTTCTCTGACTCTGTGGGGGCGTCAGCCATCTTCTACGGTGTGCTCGCCTGGAGCAGCAGCATCACAGCAGCGGAGAGGAAGAGACTGGACAGGCTGGTGAGAAGAGCCGGCTCGGTCCTGGGCTGCAGTCTGGATCCCGTGGAGGTGGTGGGCAACCGAAGGATGGTGGCAAAGCTGTCATCAATCCTGGACAATGTCTCCCACCTCCTACACGAGACTGTGAGAGCCCTGGAAAGATCCATCAGCCACTGGCTTCGTCACCAGCGGGGACCCGCGGTGCCTCTCCATGATGCACCGCTGCCTTCCTCCCCGCTGCTATCAGACTCCACAATCAGGCCTGCTCCGAGGAGACCAACACCACCAAGCAACAATAATACAATTTTATGTGCAATATTCCTACTCCCAGAACTATAACTTATTTATCATCTATTTATTAACATGTGCATATCACTCAGAAAACTACTCGAGCCATTTCACATCCAAACCCATTTGTTCTTTTGCACTGCTCCTTTTTCTACTTATTTTTCTATTTATTTATTCCTTATACTAGTACTTTTTTCTTTTATCCCGTGCACTGATCTTTTTTCCTTTCTTTTCTTTTCTTTGTCTTCTTTATTACACCACTTCTTTTATCTTTATTTTTTATCTTACTGCATTCTGTGCGTATGTGTGAATGTGTTTGTTGTATGTACGGCTGCTGTATACAATGTCAATTTCCCCACTGAGCGATGAATAAAGGACTATCTAATCTAATCTAATCTGTCTAACGGGTGAAAGTACAAAATGTGTCTGGGCTGCAAAATCTGTCCAGTGCAGGGCCTGTGACTGGCGACCGTGGATTATGTCATACTTCGCATGTGCAAATATACGTTCGAACATGTGCGATATTCGTTGAACTTTTGAACAACATTTATTTATTTGTTCCAATACAATGATTGGAAAGGAACAGGATGAAGCAAACTTATAATACCTGCCACTTGCATCAGATGACTTGCCACATGAGCCAAACAAGGAAAATAAATAGCAAAATACTACTAATAAAAAATCCATAAATTAAGAAAAATAAAGAAATAAAAAAATCTAAAATGGAAAAAATTAAATGAAATAAAAATATAAAATCCATAAATGAAACTATTTTATAGCAACATGCCCTTATATAACTTCCCCTTTCTGTGCTTATACATCTTCTTAAATTGAAAAATGTTTGTACAACTTTACAACTTTACTGTCAAAGAATTCCACATTTTAACACCAACGACAGAAATACACATTTGTTTTTGTATTTGTCCATTTAATGTTTGAAATAAATTTTCTTCTATGATTGTCGTCCTGTGAAACACCAAACAAATAACCTCGCAGATTTGCAGGCAACAGTCCATTTAATGCTCTGAATAAAACCAATAACGTCTCTAATTCAGCCATCTCTTTCAACTTCAACAAACCTGATTTCGCAAACAACTCTTTTGTGTGTCCCCTGAAATCAACATTGTACACTCTTTTATTTAACAAAAACAGTGGCTCTGTGCTGCTAAGTGTTTCCCCAGACTTCAATACAATAAGTCAAATATGGCAAAACAAGCCGACAATACAAAATCCTCATTGATTTATAATGTTATACATATTTTGCTTTTCTTAAAACAAAAATATTTTCATTTTCATCAACTATTTCTGGCACCTTTTCTATCACAACTTCATTAAAAGACAACAAAAGATTTTCATCCTTCTTTCGATTTGTGAATTCTATAAACTTTGTTTTGACCCAATTTACAGACCATTTATTTATATAATACTATGATTTGATTTTAACCATCTCATTCTTTATACTCTCTGTTAACATTTTCAAATCATCTGCCAAAATATCATCTGTGAACAGAACGAACTGCAAAATCTTTGATATGATAAATCGTTAATATATAAGATAAATTGTTTTGGCCACAAAACTGAGCCTTGTGGTACTCCGCATTCAATATTCAAACACTGAGCTATTCTCCCAGCAAACTGCACATACTGTGGTCTATTATATAAATAACTTTTCAACCAAAACAACTGCTCTCAAACTGTATGAATATAATTTGAAATTGAAATATTGTGATGTAACATATCTAATGCTAGATCAAATAGACATTGTAAAAAGTATAAATATATATGTAAAATTAAGTTTGAAAAATAAAAAAAGAACAGATAAATACAGTACAGTACAATAAAATAAAATCACATATCACAGAGGGAGAAAAAAAAAAGTATCAATCATGATATATTGCGGCAAGGCGGGAAAGTTTGTCAGCCATGTGGGAGTGGCCGGGCCGCCCCCGTTACGCCCACCTATACATATGCAATTTGATCTAAATAGGGTCTATCCTGTCCACGCTCGCAAAAAAATGTGGACGAAAAAGAAGTTGACGGCATGTGCGCTGGAGGTGCTGGTCGGGGAGGTGGAGGAGAAACAAAGGGTTTTGTCGCGTCAGTATAAAAAAACAAACAATTTGAGGAGAAGGTTTGCCAGAGAGTGAACGTGGTGGGTTCGGAGCAACGAACCCCCGCGGAGATTAAAAAAAGTGGTGGGACGTCAAGCGGCCAGACAGGTGGGAGTCAGATAGAGGAGCTCACACACGCCGACCCCCGCGCTGACTCCCAGAGCCTGGAGGGGAAGTGGGGGGTCCAATTCTTACTACAACATTCCCACATGCTTTGCCATCGATGTAAACGCAAGAATAACACACAATCAGGCATTTCAATAACCGACCTCGTGATTAACGTTCTAAATGAATTAATTATATGGCTTCATGAATGGTGTCATCGTGTGCTTCTTCCCCATTCACATTGTGGTGATGAAATTCTGCCGGGCAAGGACGGCTGCCCGGCCGGGGATCGACGTCCATCCCTCCGGCGTCTGGGTGGGTGGTCTCGCAGGGGGACGTGCTGCTCGGCCAGAGGGATGCCACGCAGGTTGGCCACATTGTGAAGGACGCCACATGTCATCACAAAGCGGCCCACCTTCTCCGGGCGATAGAGCGGGGGGGGGATTATAATGACCATTAAACGTTTCCTCACCCTGCAGCAGCCGTCCGTCACCACCTGCCTGCAGCCTCTCACACACAGTGCTTTAAAGAATGTGCAAGTCGTGCGTTGAACCAGGCCACCTCGCAACCATGTTGAGCAGGTCCATCTGCACATTGCAGATGATGATGATGCCGGTTGAGTGGCTCACCCCAGAACGCTCCGCCATTTCCCGCTGGAAGGATCCACTGGCACCGGCACCGCTCGGCTTCTGGCGGTTCTGTGCTCGAGCGCCAGTCGCAGCTCCTCCACATCTGCAGCAGGACAGGCCGCGGGAGCCGGAACCGGCTCGGCAGTCGCTCATCTGTATTGTGGAGCAAGTCCTCCCGCTCCATGAAATGTCGCTCCCGTCTGATTACGTTGTTATTGTCCCGGTGGGAAAAACTTGCGATGCAGTTGTTTGTGTCGCATCCAACGCAGTGCTGTTTCCCCTACGTTCATCATCGCGTGTTCTGCTGTAACGCAATGTGACCCCCGATAACTGAGTGAGCCGGTCTGGTCATGAATTTCCCGAGCCACTTCCTTGTCCCAGTCCAGCATTGGTCACCAAACATCGCCACACAGTGTCGCCAACGGACAAAAGTGCAGTTCACGCAAGAATCGGCTTTCCGCCAACGTCTACACCACCTCCGGAGCTGGTGTGAAACAGCGCAAGAATCGACGAACTTTTCACTTTGATACATCCCATCATGAGCTCCGATCCTTGCGTACGCATGTTTTTCTTGCGTAAACACTGTTGATACATGAGGCCCCTGGTCTGATCCGGCTCGCTTTTTGTTGGTTTTGTTTATTGGTGTTGTTGGTGACGGCGATGTTTCCGCTCCCCTCTCCCTACTTTGTTACTCCCTGGTAACCTTCCTGGTGATGGCAGCGTGTCCGCTCCCGCCTCCCAGTTTGTTGTGTGTGTCCTGTTTGCGTTGGCCCTGTTGGTGACGGTGGTGCTTCCGCCTCCATCTCCCAAGTGCTCGTGCCTCTTATCCCTTCTACTGATGCTACTCATTGGAATGGAGCAGTTGTGTACCCAGTGTTTGGCCCCCATGGACCTTGAGGACAGCCATGACCTCTGCCCTACCTGCCTGGACCTTTACCACCTGCGAGGCCCTCACTGACGGTGCTTACATTAACTGCAGCACCATGCCTCGGCAACTACGGATTTGAGATTGGAGCAGCTGGTTCCCAGCTGGTTTCTGGCATCTGATCACATGGTTGCTGGGGGTGCCAGGAAGAGGCCTTTCCACGGAGGACCAGGGCTGTCCCCAAGCGTAGGAGTAAGACACCCGGCTTTCCTCTCAAGTGGATCGCTTGGCTGCTGACATGGAGCAGAGGAAGGTGCTCCTACTGAAACTTCAGCCAGTGGTCAGAGTGGTGAAACCCATTAATTTGAGGCATGTGCTGGTGTCTTTGCTCCGCCTGAGGATGCGATTTCCACTGCAGCCTCGGTGACCCTGTTTCATCCCTTGGATGACCTCATCTGTCAGGCTTCGGATAAATCTGCGCACTCATCTTCTATGTCTTTGAAGTGGGAGAGGGGCTATGGTCCGGACTGCTCTGGCATGTCTACAACTTGACGTCCCGTGGCCCCTAGTGCCTTCCACCGGCGCAATCCTTCTCCTGCCAAGTTTGCTGTCCCACAGTTTGCAGACTTTTTTAAGAAACACTCTCTCCAATCTGCTACTTGCCCTCTCCACCTCCCTTCAGGATCCCTTCTGCGCTGCAGGCTTTAGCATTCCAGACCAAGGAGCTGGAATTAATGATTAATGTCAGCTTTGGTTCATGCATGCTTTAGCTGACTTATCTTGTGTCACCTGTGACACAATCAGATACAAGTGGTTTCCATCTTACAGGTTTAATGAAGACTCAGTCTCCCCCTTGAACCGTGAAAACGAATAAAACAAATACACAGTATTGATCATACAACACGTCAACTCATAATAAGCAAACAACAAAGAAAATACAAATAAACGCATGAAAATACAATCAAATTATCTGGTTGGCTACATGTCGGGAAAGGAGCCTTGTTTCAGCCTGTGCATACAACCATATTAGCTTCTGCACTAAAACCGCGATAGGTTCTGCACCTCAACCGTTAGCTTGTGCATCACACTTCCCTCTTCCCTCCCAAAAATAAAAGTTTTCCATTTCCGCAGAGGATTTTTAAAATAATACAAGAAACTATCATCTGTCACTAAACTTGATGCTAATATATGCATACATACACATGCTGTCATGCTAGCACAGTCACTGCTGACAGAGACTACCAGATAAGTCCTGCACCAGGTGCCAGCAGAGCCAGGAGAATTGTTTGGGTCCACTTCTCTGGAAGCGTTGGACCATACTGCGCTGGCTAATGATGCCGAGCAGCAGCTGGCGAGCCTGCATAGGAGGGTGCAACCTTCAAGTTCTCAGAGGGCCCCTTCATCTACACCCCGGCATTGGTCCCAGCAGTCTGTGCACAGTAACCGCCTGGGGCCTCATGTATCAACACCATTTACACGAGAAAAAGGTGTGTGTCTAGGGATCGGAGCTCATGCTGGGATGTATCAACCCTGACAAGTTCATCGATCCTTGTGCTTGTCACGGCAGTTCCGGAGGTGCCAGATTCTTGCGTGAGCTGCACTTTGGTCCGTTGGCGACATTGTGTGCCCAATGCTGGACTGGGACAAGGAAGTGGCTCAGAAAATTTACGACCAGACCGGCTCACTCAGTTTGGGGGGGTGGGGGGGGGGGTGGCGCAGCTTGCAATGTCAGACCGGGCGTGGGGTGTATTCCGCGCATTCTGGCATTTTTCAACTTTGTAGAGAGTGGTTCAGCAAAAGACAATGTGCATTCCTTCGTCTTTAGACATCGCACACAAATTTATTTTGATTGTCACACAAACAATAACGCAGGGCTTTTAATTATACCGTCAGGTGCATTTGTGGTCGAAAGCTTGTATGCCCTGCCGCTCCACCCGAGCACCTGTGCATCGGGCTCTTATCAAGACGTTACAACACGCCCCGAACGTCATCAAACTACAAATTTAACTCAAAAATATATACCAGCCAAGTATATACAAACCTAAAGGAGAATACTAAGTTTCTGAAAGCACATATTTGTGACATAATAATCCTGATAAATGCAAAACACCGAAAATATGCATAAAAACGGCCTCTACACTGTGAAGTCCACGATTTCAGCATGGCCTTCGTTGATATTAGCCAAGATGATACCAGGATTACAGACGAATTGGAAAAGCCTCCTGCTCCCCTGAAGTCCAAAGTGTGGCAGTATTTTGGCTCATTTTCAGCTTATCTGGTACCTCTCGTAAAGGTGGTCATTGGGATATGTCAGGGGGTTTTTAGGGTCCCCAAACACTCTTGTGCATGGGAGTGACCCTCGAACAATATGCGCTCCAAATTCAACTGGTTTCCCAAGAACAGTGACACCCTTTTCCAAGAGAGCGTTTTCATACCCGGTGATCTCAGTCTGGACCATAAACTGCTCCACAGCAGGTTGGCCGTTCAGCATGAGTTACCATGCAGACTCGCCTCACTAAGAAGTAAACCAGCGTCATGGAACCGAAAACCCAGGATTTACCTTGAAGTGACTTTGCTACCTGGTTTACACCAACCACACGAGCCTTCTTTGAGATGTTCTGTTTTGAATTCCTGCCATAGCACTAACACTTGAGAATCTCTTTAGCCTGCGTTGCTATGGCAATTCAGCTCCACTGATGTAGCCAAGGGTAAATATTGTATGTGTGTATGTGCCGAGCCAAAACAGAGGGGACAAAAGGGTGATTACAGCAGCGACGGAGGAGATCATCTCTACTGGCAGTTTTGTTGCAGTGCATCACACTTTGTTGAGATGGTTATTTCTGTTAATATTCTTTCAGTTCGGTGAGTCATCGTGACGGATGAATGAGGCCGTGAAGCAGCAGCAGAACAGCTGTCCTAAAACGACAGTCTCATCTTGATCACAGGAAGAGGCTGTGTGTCTGTGTGTGTGTGTGTGTGTATGTGTGTGTGTGCGTGTGTGTTGTTGTTTTTCCCTAGCTATTGTGTAACTCCTAATGTTGGGTGTATTGTTAAAAATATCCATGGCGGCAAATCTGGCTTTGACAGTCCTGGTAAACAAATGGCGGCTTCTTCAAAAGGGACATTTTGAGGTTTTTTCGAAGATTTGCAGCAGCAGATCTCCAGCCCATTCATCCACACAGACACACACACAGACACATACACATACACACAGACAGACACAGACACACACACACACACACACACACACGTCTTGCGACCAACCCTCTGCCGCCCTCCTGAACAGAATGTTTGCCTCAGATCAGCATCTGAGTGAGACCACATCCATGACAGCAAAGATCTGCATGCAGGCGGCTCCTGCCCAGAGGAGCGTCCATCACCCTGGCCATGTTTACCCGAGGGCAGGCCGGGTGAACACAACATCTAGGTGCAGTAGAGAGAGAGAAAGGGGGAGAGGGAGGGAGAGACAGAGGGAGGGAGAGAGAGACAACACATCTGTGTGAAAATCTGGACTAAGTGATCAGATTAGCTGATATCCTTCTCCTGGATGGAGCTCAGGACTCACCACAGCTCTACAGATCCTGCATCTCTCTGTAATACTTCCAATCAATCAGGATTATTCGATCATCCTGCACAGCAGCAGAACAAAATCACAGTCCACACTGTCCTCCACCTTCCTCTTCCAGCTCACGAACACAGCCATCTTTGATTGGCCCACACTCTAAAAGGTGTATTTCAGCAGTACTTGAAGTAATAACGATAATGACCCATTTTATTCAAAGGCGCCTGTCTTGGCACTCAAGGTCGGCGTACAGAGCACATTTACAAAAAAACCCACATCAGATCACATCTAAAAACATCCAAAATACAGTTAAGAAAAAGAAAACAGCAATAAAGGATAAAACAACAGAAAGAGGCAGAGAGGTTGTCATTAAATTGGATACGCAGATTTGATACACAGATGTGTTTTGAGTTGTGATTTGAAAGTGGGGGAATGAGTCAATGTTACCGAGTTGGGGTGGTAATGAATTCCAGAGACGGGGAGCAGAGCGGCTGAATGCTCTGCTCCCCGTGGTGGTGAGATGGGCGGAGGGGACAGACAGGAAGTCAACTTCCGGGAGTGGGAAGACGGAGGAGATCGGACAGATATGGGGGGGGCAAGGTTGTGGATGGCCTTGAATGTAAATGAATGCAGACCTGAAGCGGGAGCCAGTGGAGCTGTTAGAGGAGCGGATTGATATGTTGGATGGAGGGAGTTCCAGTTATGATGCGAGCAGCTGGATTCTGGAGAGAGGAGTGGATGATGGCAGAGATGAGGGGGACCAGGGAAGGGGAGTTGTGTGGGAGGGGGTCCAGTTGGCAAGTGGATGGCTTGGATTTCCGGATGAGTTCTGAGATTTCTGAGAGAGTGGGGAGATGGAAGGGGTGTGTGAACGGGTGAAAGTCTGCTGAGATGCTGAGGTGACGGATTGATACGAGTTGCTTGTGGATGTTCTTGATTTTATCAGTCAAAAATGACATAATAGAGTTGCAGAAGGAGGTTGTGTAGAAGTGAGGAGGAAGAGAGTCCTGGGGTTTGGTGATATTGTTGGGTAGGGAGAAGAGTGACTTGGAGTTTCCTTTATTGGCAGTGATTGTTCCGGAGTAGTAGTGGATTTTGGTGCTGACAATGGAGTCCTTATAACATAACATGTCCTTGTGAATAGTGAGACCAGTTATTCTATAGAGACGTTCCAGTTGCCGACCTTTGGCTTTCATGAGACGGAGATCGGGGTTGAACCAAAGGGTGGAGACAGAAAAGGAAACAGATCCCTTTTTTAACAGAGCAGGGGAATTAAGTATGCTGTAAAGTCCAGTGTTGTAGTGACAGACCAGGGGCCTCATGTACCAACAACTACGTGGATCTCACACTAAACGCCAGCGTTCGCAAGAATCCCACAAGTGCCGCACGCAGAAAAAAATTCCGGATGTATCAATAAGTGCGTGCGCCAGGATCCGCGCACCTTTCCTTCATACATCCCACTCAGCGTGGAATTGAGCGCGTGCCGCCCTCGTTACGCCCACCTATATGCAAGTCTATCTAAACAGGGTCTCTGCTGTCCACGCTCGCAAAAAGATGTGGAAGAAGAAGAAGTTGAGTGTGTGTGCGCTGGAGGTGCTGGTCGGGGAGGTGGAGGAGAAACAAAGGGTTTTGTTCGGCAGCCTGTCGCGTCAGTATAAAAAAAACTAAACAATGTGAGGAGAAGGTTTGCCAGAGAGTGAACACGGTGGGTTCAGAGCAACAATCCCCCGCGGAGATTAAAAAAAGTGGTGGGACGTCAAGCGGCCAGACAGGTGGGGGTCAGAGAGAGGAGCTCACACACGCCGCCCCCCACGCTGACTCCCAGACTGCAATATTCCCACATGCTTTGCCATGGATGTAAACGCAAGAATAACACAATCATACATTTCTGTTGATCATTAAAAATATGGGTTTATTTAAATGGCTGTGTCGGCCAGTGTGTGTGGCGCCGGCAGCCCACCCGGACGCGGCTTCTTCCCCATTCACATTGTGGTCATGAAATTCGGCTGCCCAGCCGGGGATCGACGTCCATCCCTCCAGCGTCTGGGTGGGTGGTCTCGCGGGGGAACGTGCTGCTCGGCCAGAGGGATGCCATGGAAGTGGGCCACATTGTGAAGGACGCCACATGCCATCACAATGTGGCCCACCTTCTCCGGGCGAAAGTCAACTGCAGTAAAAGCACAGTGTTGCACACATTTGGTTGAAGTTACTGATACAAGTGAATTTTTTGAAAGATACTAATCAAAAGCTTTTGTGACATGGGGGGGGGAAACATTTCCTCACCCAGCAGCAGCCGTTCGTCACCACCTGCCTGCAGCCTCTCACACACAGTGCTGTAAAGAATGTGTGAGTCGTGCGTTGAACCAGGCCACCTCGCAACCATGATGAGCAGATGCAGATGCACATCGCAGATGATGATGATGATGCAGATGCCGGTTGAAGGTGGACTGGCTCACCCCAGAACGCTCCACCATCTCCCGCTGGAAGGATCCAGTGTTGGCGCTGGCACCGCTCGGCTTCTGGCGGTTCTGAGCTCGAGCGCCGGTCGCAGCTCCTCCACATCTGCAGCAGGACAGGCCGCGGGAGCCAGAACCGGCTCGGCAGCCACATCTATATTGTGGAGCAAGTCCTCCCGCTCCATGAAATGTCACTCGGGTCTGTTTGTGCGGTTTGCCAAGTCCTCCAAAAGCGCAAGTGCTGCTATTGTTGACAGTTGTACATTCTGCACAATAGTGAAGGTTCTTTAACAGCCACGTAGCTGATTGTGTTGGTGTTGATGGCGGATTTGTGCCCGATGTGTGCACGGTTGTCAAATTGTGACAGTCACCAACAGGCTGGACTGGCCATCGGGCAAACATTGTCCCGGGGGCTCAGTGGGCGCAGGAGAAAAAACACTTGCGGTGCAGTTGTTTGTGTCGCATCCAACGCAGCGCTGTTTCCCCCACGTTCATCATCGTGCGTTCTGCTGTAACGGTGTGACCCCCCATGTTGTGACCCCCCGGCCCAACGTTGCAAGCTGCCCCCCCCCTCCAACTGAGCGAGCCGGTCTGGTCATAAATTTCCCGAGCCACTTCCTTGTCCCAGTCCACCTTTGGTCACCAAACATCGCCACACAGTGTCGCCAACAGACCAAAGAGCAGCTCACGCAAGAATCTGGCTTCAAGCAAACTTCTATGGCACCTCCGGAGCTGCCGTGACAGGCGCAAGGATCGACAAACTTTTCAGGATTGATACATCCCATCGTGAGCTCCGATCCTTGCGAGCTCACCTTTTTCTTGCGTAAACGGCGTTGATACATGAGGCCCCTGATCATTAGGGATGGATAGATTGTGGAAGTCAGGGAGGCAGGAGAAGTGAATACTTGAGGTGAGAGTGGCAGGGTCAATATTCTTTATATATGAAATGAGAAGTGGTGTTTTGGAGATGAAGAGAGTGAGTTTCACTGTGGATGAGAGGAGAAAGTGGTCAGTTATGAGGAGTTCATCAGCTGTAAGGTCAGAATGAGCAGCAGATTACATGCAGGATGTGTCCTTTGGAGTGTGTGGGAAAAGTGGTATGTTGCTGGCATCCAGAACTCTCGAAACAGGAGGTAAAGTCTTTGGTGAGAGGCAGATTGATATTGTCCATGTGGATACTGAAATCACCCAGTAGTATTATTAGTAGTTTGGTGAGAGAGATGATAAATGGGTAAAGAAGGCAGCAAAGTAATTCAGAAAAGCATTATTGGGTTTGGGGGGGCGGCAGACAGTAGCAATGATGGTGGAATGGGACCAGACAGCTCACATACAGTAAACTCAAACAAGCTGGATTCAGGCACCGACACCGGCGAGACTTTCCAGTTCTCGCGGTAAACAGATGCAAACAAACCCACTAGGAGTGGATTCATTCAACTGGGAGACGTCATTGGACTGTTGCCATGTCTCCGTTAAACAAAGAAAGTCCATCTTTCGGTCGGTGATGAGGTCCTGGATGAGATGACCCTTGCTTGTCAGTGAGCGAAGTCGAGCATAAAGCTCTGAGTGAGACATATAACATGTGACCTGCTATTGTCGTCTGAGTGAACCTGCATCAGTTAGGCTTCTCGTGATGCTGTGAGTCTGACGTCATGTTGCTCTGCTCCACCTCCTGTTCAATTCTCCTCCTGCAATTGAGACGCCATTTCTTCGGCTCAACAACTTGGGAATACGATAACTAAGATACTACTTTCTCCATCGTCTTTACAGGTAAGTCAAAGGTAAAACAAATAATTTCATATTTGTTAGATGAATGGTCCTATTGTATAGTTGTAGTTGTTTTAAGTTTTTAGTAAAGTGACCGCAGTGGCGGAACAAGTATAGCAAGAACCGAGGGGTAAAAACGGTTGTAGGGCCCTCACTTTTGTGAAGGGGGGGGGGGGG
>CAESWR010000259.1:816476-831689 GCA_903171835.1 Mullus surmuletus | reverse complement strand
GGGTTGGGGGGGGGGGGGATGGTTTGAGCGACCTTAGCAGAAGGGGCCCCCTGAGAGACCCCCTATAGCTCTCCTCTCCTCGTCTCTTCTTCTCCTCCCCTCTTCTTCTCTCTTTGCCTTGTGTCTTCTCCTCGTTGTCTCCCCTCTTCTCCACCTGTCTTCTTCTTCTCCTGCCCTTCTGTCTCTCTTTTGCCTTCTCTCTTCTCCTCTAGTTCTCCAGTAAATTCTCCTAACTGGAGATAAGTCAGTGTTACCCTCGAGGGGATTTGCTCTACATGTAGATCCTTACAAACCGTGCTTGTGCTTCTCAGACCACCACGGCTGGTTCTACACCTGCAAGACTGAAGGTGATTATAAGGGAGAACAACAATGAAAAACTGACTCTTCCAATGGACATCACAAAGTCACTCAATGACTTCCTCAGCACGATAAAAACCACCTTTGGGTTAAAGGGTAACCTCAGACTCAGACTTTGGAAATGACTTCAATCTGAACTGGACAACTGAACTTCAGGATGTGGGGGGAGTAAAGGTGATCCACGAGCAAACAAATGTACCTTTGATCAGAGACACTCAGTCCACTTCATCTCTGTCTATTTCATTTGTGTCTGATGATGGTGCTTCGTTGCAATGACACTGACAAGGAGGTCGGAATCTGGATCCAAACGCTCGACCAGAATAGAAGCAAAAGTTCAACAAAAAAAATCAGCAAACAAAACAAAGGATAGATAGGATAGATAGATAGAAAGGATAAAATATAAAAAGTCTTTACTCGCAGTAACATCAACGTGAGCTGAGTTCTGGCTGAGTTTTTTCGGTGTTGCAGTCGTTCCATCTAGCTGCTGAAACCACATGAATAAAGCGTTTGTGCAAAAAAACAAACAAAAAAACATTGTTGAAAAGAGTAATCCAATTGCATCACAATTTATTTGCTGTGAAAAAGTTTGACCTCGCAATCAGCCGGCACTATTTTCCCTCCCTTTGTATCACTTTCCGCACCTTTCCATCAGTTAGAGGAAGGAGGTGGAAGGAGGCGGAAGGAGACCGCTGCGACGCAAGAGAAGACGTGTCGCAGCAGGTAAACGGTGCGCGCAGTGATACGAAGGGAGGGAAAATAGTGTCGGGTGATAGTGAGGTTGGACTTTTTCACGGCAAAGAAATTGTGATGCAAATGGATTACTCTTATCAATTCTTATTTTTTGCACAAAAAGTTTTACCCATGTGATCTCAGCAAATAGATAGAACTACTTTCTGCAACAGCAAAACCGGGCCGGAACACCGGGACGGAAGACCGCTCACGGGACACAGTGGAGGAAAAGTCACCACTGATGAGCTGCACTGATGGTGAGGAGCTCATACAACTTCATGTCGAAAAAATCCGAACTATCCCTTTAAAACAATCAACACTTGACATCATGTAATAAAATATCAAAAATATTTCACAAATAAAAAAATAAAAAAATAGGTACCTATGTATAATATGTATTAACATAAATAAAAATAGGCACAACAAACTTATTTTAATATTAAACTCAAAATGACTCATGTCTCAGTCATTCAAAAACTGCCCTTGCCAAGAGGTAGTAGTTTCAGGGCTGTGATCCTGTCCTCAGTATCAGGATTGGTGCCAATGACTGACAGACTTTTTTTATCTTTGCGTGTGTGTTGCTCCCTCAGCTCTGTGAATCTCTGAGGCAGCTGCAATCGGTGCATTCAGGTTCATGGTGTTTCTGTCGACTCCCATCTTGGAGCAGGCAGCCAATAGCATTTTCTCTTTTTTGTACTTCCTCAGGACTTTATTGTACCGTTCCATTACTTCAGCTGGTCCACGTGCTAAGATAACAAAAGAGAAGTAAAAGGTATTATGATCAATTCAGTCATGAAACCTTAGTAAAACATATTTGCTCTCACTGACAAGATTGCACTGAACGTATCATTGCGTGCGACGTGTGTTCTTTCTGCTGTGTTTCCCCTTTGAACGTTTTTTCACCTTCTTCTCCTTCCTCCTCTTCTTACTTGATATCTTCCTTTGGTGGTCTTCTGTGGTCCCGATCAGAGGATGTAGATGGTGTGTCGCTTGAGGAGTCTGATGAGTAGCTCACAGAGGACGAGGAACTTGCCCCAGAGGACACTGATGACTGCGAAGCTGGAGGAACTTGTTCTGTTCTGATGGTTTCTGACACTGTATGAAAAGAACGCAATGAAACGCCATTAAGAAGGCACTTAAAGGGATAGTTCGGTTTTTTTGACATGAAGCTGTGGAGTTTTGAGCGGGGTTCCGGTCCGGTTTCACTGCTGCAAAAAGTAGTTCCGTTTCGTTGCCGGGGTCACACGCATGAAGCATTTGCTCCAAAAATCAACATGAGTTCAAAGGACTAAACCATTTGCATAACAAATTCTTTACTGTGAAAAAGTCCACCTTGCAACACCCCAGTACTATTTTGCCTCCGTTTGTATCATTGCGCACACCTCCATCAGCTGGAGGAAGGAGGCGAAAGGCGGCGCGAGAGAAGACACGTTGCAGCGGTCTTCTGAGCATGTAAACTCAGTCTAACAGCTGACGATGGTGATGCGAAGGGAGGGAAAATAGTGTCGGGTAATGGATTATTCTGTTTTTGGAGCAAAATGTTTTATCCGTGTGACTGCAGCAACTAAACGGAACTACTTTCTGCAAGAGCGAAACCCGGGCCGGAACTGGACTCACGGGACGCAGTGAAGGAAAAGTCACTGCAGATGATCCACACTGATGGTGAGGAGCTCAAACAACTTCATGTCAAAAAAAACCTGAACTAATCCTGTTCGGATTTCCCTCCGAAAGGGCATGTCAGGGAGCACGTGAAGCACATCATACAACTCGTGTTTGTCTTTGTCTTTTTTACGAGGTCCAAACACAGGTTATAAACCTGAAACATATAGTAGATACAGTAAGTTGCATAATACATCGAGAAAGCACATTAACCAAATCTGACTTTTAAATGTTAATCAATTCAATGAATAATCATCAACGTCACATCATCACACAAACTGAGTATCAAGTATCAAAGTTAAGAAATACTAGCAGTTTACTACATACCGACGGGATCTGTGCTCCTTATGACGGTTCTTTGGTGGAATTTCTTTTAACTGCCAAGTTTCACAAACCCTTCAAGCTTTTCTGGGCTTTAATCTCTGAACATTAAAGGTTTTAAAGGTTTTCTTTTAAACAACAGTTTCACTGAATAACATTTCTTTTTTTGTACTTTCTTGAAGAGAGTTTAACACCTCCCACTTGACCGACTGATTGAACAATCCAAGGCGGGCATAACTTAATGAGTAACATTTACCATTCATGTTAAAAATGGATTAAACACAAGCTAATTAGAGAGGTAGGCACCACCACCTTGCCTCTCGCTGAGTGTAGGTTTGCCCTCGAAGCACACAGTTGCCTCCCAGGGTTACCCACTAATTAAATCACACACAGTTCTTGGGTACCCATGGCAAGGACTTATCCTCCTCAGCAGGTTCCCATTTGGTCGTCGACAGGAATCAAGACCACCAGTCTCCGTACGTCCCTGCGGATGATGATGATTGCAGGCAAGTCCGAGCCCTTCTTCCGGACCCTGGAACCGAGGGGGGCAGGAAGGCTTACGCAGGCCTTAACATCTGCATCCCGGGCAATTCCTTTTTTGTCAGGATACGTTGCGACGATTCGAGCAAGTCGGAATTGACCTCTCATAGCATTCTGATCTGCAATCCAGACAACATCCCCAATCTTGACACTTCTCTCCGTCCGGTGCCACTTGTGCCGGACGAATAGATTCGGTCCTGCCAGCTCGCTCCACTTAGTCCAAAACTTGTCAACTCCACGGTGTCCTCTTGCTCCTGCACTCTGGCATCGATAGGTCGTTCGTTAGTTAAATTGGCTGCCGAGTAGAGAAGGGTCTGGAACTCCCCCCAGGTGTAGCTGTCGGTTACTCCACCAAGGAGTGGAGGCTTTTTTCCTGGTGTGCAGCAACTCCCTCATGATTAGCCTTATGAGCTTCCCGTGCAAGTAAGGTTCCTGTCCATGACTTGAACGGGATCAACGGAACAGCAGTTCCCTCTTCAGACCACGACTGGACACGACCGCCACATAGTAAGAGTCCACTTCGGTTATCCCTGACAACCACGAGGCGATTTAGAGTGGTGTCTTGAAAGGTAACGCCGTCTTGAGCTGCAAGAGCTAAGTCCTGGAAAGCCATCTTCCTCTCGTCCACAGATAGCTTCGGGCGTGATGCCTCCCACTTTTGTCTACCTGAGTGCTTCATACTCAACCAGGTTTCTGCGGCTCTATGGACCCATGCAACAGTACCACAAAGTCTAGATAAGTTGCTGAATCTTTCCAGATTCACAAGCCGCACCAGAGCTACGGCCCAGGTTTTTCTCACTTGAAGGCTGACCTCTGGCTGGGACGTTGTGATTGCAGCAGAGAACGCCCTCCTCTGCAGTTTTTTGATTTCAGTTGCGGTATCGGCAACTATCTCGCTGACCATCTTCACCGGCCATTCAGACTCAGGCTGCTTCAGGAACGTTGGGCCTTGCTGCCATACTGACTGTTCATCGAGCTCTTCGGGGGTTGCTCCTCTCGTGATGATGTCAGCAACGTTGAGACTGCCCTCAACCCACCTCCAATCATCTACAGATCCGGCCTTCTGGATCTCCCCAATGCGGTTGGCAAAGAATGTCTGGTAGCCATAACTGTCTTTGTGAATAGCTCCCAAGATCGTTTGGCTATCTACGAAATGAATCCAGCGAGAGACTTCTATGCGGCAGTGTTTCTCGAAGTATTTCTTTAGACGAGTTGCAAATACAGCGCCGCAAACCTCCGCTTTGATCACGTCTCCTTTCTGATTGAGAGGGGTAAGTTTTGATTTAGACTCCACAAATCTTACGATTGCTCCATCTGGTGTCTCCCAACGGAGATAGAGCACAGCGCCGTAAGACGCCTCACTTCCATCTGAAAACGTGACCCCCACTGGACGGTTTGAAGTGCCCGCGGGTGTGAGGCTTCTTTCAAATCTGATCTGGCCGAGTCTGATGTACTCTTCAAGGAGTCTTATAGACGCTTCCCTGAGTCTTAGCGAGAGTGGGTCATCCCACGTGTCCTTGTTTGGTTTGTTTATAGTTGCTTCTTGGTAAGATTCTCTCACAAGCATTACTCCTTTCTGCTTCGAAGGTGAGGCAAGACCAAGGGGGTCGTAGAATCAGGCGATTTGACTTAGCAGTATTCGACGGGTCAGAGGGTCTGGGGTATGGTTTCTGACTTCCTCTTTGCTCAAGTTGAGCCCTGTTCTCATCTTTCCTCTTTTCCTTGAGAAATTTACAGAAGTCATCACACGTAGTTTGTCAGTCTCAGCTTCATATCCAACTCCCAGTGCTTTGCCTTCCTCATCTCGCATTTGGTTAGGTAATACAAAGGTTTTGGTTGCAGTGTCCTTATCTTTACAGTTTTCTGATTTGGTTAGAGGCCTCCCACTTTGGCCAGAGAAAACCCAAGGTTTAAGGAAGAACCCTCCAGCTTTCAAGACTTCTTCAACTCCTTTGGTGATTTTTTCAAGTGTTTTGAAGTCATTGTGGGATGTCAATATGTCATCCACGTAACAGTCTTCTACTACAACTCTGGGCTCTTCGATCGTGGTGAGAAATTGAGGCAGGTTGGTTGTTTCTCTCATGGCCACCTGAGCGATGCAACCAGCTGGTTTGTCACCGATGTTGACCCTGACAACTGCGTATACTCCGATCTCATCCTCTTGATTGTCTCTCCAGAGGAAACGATGGAGATGGACTTCTTTGTCTTTTAGCCAGACAGACTTGTACATTTTCTTCACATCACCCATCGCTGCGTATTTTCCAGCTCTGAAGCGTAGAAGCACACCCCTAATCTGATTTAGTACGTCTGGTCCCTTATGTAGCATGTTGTTTAAACTTACTCCCTTGAATTCTTGGCTGCTGTTCCAAACGATTCTCACGGGAGTGGTGGATGAATGAGGATTTGGGGCAACTAAATGGCTTATGTACCACACAGGTCCCTTCCAGCTGTCGATTTCCTCTTTTGTTAGTTTAGTAGCGGCTCCTCTTGAAACCATTTCATGAATCTGCTCCTTGTATGCAGCCTTCCATTCAGGCTCTTTATTGAGGCGTTTTTCAGTGTTTAGGAAAGTTGCTTCCACAGCATGACGGTTGTCCGGCAGCATTGCAGGGTCCCCCTTCCAAGGGTAGGCTGTGTCCCAGTGAGGAGATCCGCTGTGCTTGTCAGCTGATATATAAGTGAGGCCTGCCTTGATCTTTTCCAGTTCCTTTTCCTCTCCTAGAGTCATTTCTTTGCCTCCCGGGGACATCTGCCACACTTGCATCCACCACAACGAGGAAGACATGCAGCGCCGATACTGTCCCATTTGAACCATTCAAGAACATCTTTTGTGGAAGTTGCGATATTCCTCTCAAGTATCTTCTCACCTTACCCCCCTTCTTCGCCAGCCGGCGTCCAGTCGACTGGCGAAGGCCTTATCGAGTCCACGAGAACCTCGTTGAACGCACAAAGTGAGTTCTAGCCCTATCCACTTCCAAGTCAATCCCTTCAACCAGGCCAGGATGAGCTCCAGCAACAATCACTCCCAAAGGTCCATCGAAAAGGGCAAGACCTTCCACGATCTTGACAGGGTTGGGCATTAAACAAGCTTCCCCGATGCCAATCAACAAGTCAACCTTGTCCGGGCGGTCCAAATCTCGTAGGGCAACATCTGGGAAGAATTTCTTTAATTGCTCTGGGCGAACTGTTTCGGTTACCTCTGCAATCCAGTTCAGTCCGTAACAGAGACGTTTATGCTTGGCAACTTTCCCTTTGGAGTTCTTGACATTCAGTTCGAGAGTATACCTCTTCGTGGCGATGGTCTCAGCAATTCTCTCAACTCTACGGATGAGCAATTTGATGTCTTCTCCTTTCAAGTTGAGCCGTTGAGCAGCCTTGAAGGTTATGTAGTTTGTATCAGAACCGGTGTCAAAGAATGTGCCGACACGCTCGCCAGTTGCTGTTGTAGCTTCAACCAACATCATCAACGTAGGATACTCCGACAGTTCTGGCTCGGTGCGAAAGGTTGTCTTCATACAGGCCTCCGTAAGTTCTGGGGTACAGGCCTCCTTGATTTTGTTTTGTAACTCATTACAAAACTTGTTTTGTAAGTCATTTATAATGGGGAGAAGATCGGAAAGAAGGTGTTTATCATCTTTTTTCTTCGATGGTCTCGGACAAAGTAGGTAATTGTGGTCCGAGGCACCCTTGTTCCGACACTCTTCATTAGTACAAAGAAACTTCCTGGTACAACTTTCATCTGTCCCATGGGTACGCAGACAGGTGAAGCATGCCCCGCCTTTTGGAGGTGCGCCTTTTTGTCCGGCAAGCTCAATTTCTTAAAAAGTTTACAGGCAAATAGTCTGCCTTCATGCCCAACGTCCCCACAAGTGGTGCACGGACCACTCCGTTGGCGAAAACTGATGGGGGCGTAGTCCTTTCTTACAGAAGATACTTGTAGGATGGGGGCATAGTCCTTTCTTACAGAAGATCTCTGTAGGATGTCTTTTGACATTGATCTAGTGGTAGCCTTTACTTTTGTACCACTACCCAGCCTGCCACTCGCTGAATCATCATCTCGGTCAATTGCAAGCATTGTTTGGAAGACGGCTTCTTTTTTCCTTAAGAATTTCAACAATCGCTTAAAAATACCTTGCGTTGAGAGATCTGTCTCAGCTCTGCACTCTGCCCATTGCTGCCGCAGTGATATAGGGAGCTTTCTCTCGATTGACCTTGCTACTATCGGATTCTTCAATGTAGATGTGTCTCCAAGGGTTTGGAGTTCCTTGAGAGCGCGTTCAATCTCCTGGAGAAGCTCGAGAATTCCCCTGGGGTCACCGTCCTTTACTTTAGGAAACCTTTGTATCTCTTCGACTATTAATGTCGCTATTTCAGCCTTGTTTCCATATTTCAAATCTAAACGATTAAGTATGTCGTCGGCGGATTGGCAGCGGGACAGTATCAGCTTACTTTTAACATCCTCACTCAAACTGTTGAGGAGATGTAACTTTTTTACGCTGTCTAATCCGCTAGGATTTCCAAGATGTTGGAGAGACTCCCATTCCCCTTTCCACGAGTAGTATACCCTCATGTTGCCTGTAAACATTGGCAGGCGCGCTCTTTCCAGGTTAAATTGGGACTTAAAGTGGGTGTCACTGCCACTGGATGTCGCACTAGGTCTCATTCCATCTTCTCCTTAATTTGGTTTCTCAATATATTCGACCTTTAACTCCTTCATTTCTACAGGAGGAATCATTTTTTGTTCTCCATCCTTATGGTCAGTCAAACTGTCCCACAATACCTCAAGCCGTTTGTGGAGCAGCCTTATGCACTTTGTTAGATCCACTGCATCGGAATTGGGAATCATTTCTCTCCACTTATTTACAAATTTTTCAACTTCAAGGATCTCTCTCTCCAAGGTTTTTCTCAACTTTTTGCACTTCTCTAAAGTCATTTGCTCAACGTCAACGTCTTCAGCTTGCGACATGGCTAAATCAATCTCATCAATAAGGGTGAAGATCTCTCTCACAGTCGGGGACAATAATTTTTGTACGGTTTCTTTAACAGCAAGTAACTTATCGTGGCAGGCTGCTGTCTTCTATACGATTTCTCCTGCTTTCTTTTCGGCTTCCTCTTCTTCGGATTCTCTTACGGCCTCGGCATAGTCAGATCCGGCATAACTGACTTTTATTAAGTCCTCTTTAAAGTCCTTCCAACGATCAAACAGTTCAATTGCATTTAAACTTTTAGCTTCGGCATCAAGTAGTTGGGCCTTTCTAGAGAAGAGGGTTTGAGCTACTGATCTTCTCAGCTTTAGTTCACTTATCGGTTGATCTTCCCTTCTTGTTGCCATCTTGTCTCCTATCCTAGACTCCAGGTTGACTTGAATCTTTTCTGGATTTCTTGGCTAGCCAATAGGGGGATGTACAAACACCATTGGTCTTTGATCTTCCAGTTATCAGACAACGTCCTTTTCAAGGGTCCACTTCAAAGGACAGTTTGCCTTCTTAATTGCTTGGGTTCTGAATTAACTTTTGATTTAAGCTCCAGGTTAGGTTATAACTTGCGGATTCTCACACCACGGTTTATAACTGTTCGGATTTCCCTCCGAAAGGGCTTGTCAGGGAGCACGTGAAGCACATCATTACAACTTGTGTTTGTCTTTGTCTTTTTTACGAGGTCCAAACACAGGTTATAAACCTGAAACATATAGTAGATACAGTAAGTTGCATAATACATCGAGAAAGCACATTAACCAAATCTGACTTTTAAATGTTAATCAATTCAATGAATAATCATCAATGTCACATCATCACACAAACTGAGTATCAAAGTATCAAAGTTAAGAAATACTAGCAGTTTACTACATACCGACGGGATCTGTGCTCCTTATGACGGTTCTTTGGTGGAATTTCTTTTAACTGCTAAGTTTCACAAACCCTTCAAGCTTTTCTGGGTTTTAATCTCTGAACATTAAAGGTTTTAAAGCATCTTTTAAACAACAGTTTCACTGAATAACATTTCTTTTTTCTACTTTCTGGAAGAGAGTTTAACAATCCCTTTAAGTTGAAAAAGAGCAAAAATACATGGTAAATAATTGGAGGACACGGGAGAGCGAGTAGGAATATCTGCTGGACTTACACTGAGACACTTTCTCTCACAGCTTCTCTTTGCTTTGCCAGTTCATGTTCATTGTTGACTGTGAAACATTAGTTTGGCAGTGGGAACCATTTGAGCGGCACCTAAACGTGGAACACAGACATTATATATGAAATATTAACTTTGTGCATTCTGTCTTATTGTGAACTTGGACAGTTACACATACAACACAAACACACAAGAATAAAAGCACAGTTGTAGACTTAACACACAGAACTGGGAAATTAGTCTTGGGCTCTTTTGTAGCTGTTGAATTTGTCCACTGTATCACAGCACAGTGAGCGGATGTTTGCTGTCCGTCTGACAGAGAAGTAGAGGCTCAAACATTGCAGGAAACATGACTCCTCTGTGTAGTCCAGGTGACGAACTCAGTGGTTCTCAGATACATGTCACGGATATGTGTACCGTCCCTGCTTACTGACATCCTCCTCAGCTCCAGCATCAGCATCATCTTCCTCGGCTCCAGCATCAGCATCATCTTCCTCGGCTCCAGCATCAGCATCATCTTCCTCGGCTCCAGCATCAGCATCATCCTCCTCGGCTCAAACACCAGCATCATCTTCCTCGGCTCCAGCATCAGCATCATCCTCGGCTCCAGCATCAGCATCATCCTCCTCGGCTCCAGCATCAGCATCATCTTCCTCGGCTCCAGCATCAGCATCATCTTCCTCGGCTCCAGCATCAGCATCATCTTCCTCGGCTCCAGCATCAGCATCATCTTCCTGAGCTCCAACACCAGCATCATCCTCCTCGGCTCAAACACCAGCATCATCTTCCTCGGCTCCAGCATCAGCATCATCCTCCTCGGCTCCAGCATCAGCATCATCCTCCTCGGCTCCAGCATCAGCATCATCTTCCTGAGCTCCAGCATCAGCATCATCTTCCTGAGCTCCAGCATCAGCATCATCTTCCTGAGCTCCAACACCAGCATCTTCCTCCTCAGCTCCAACACCAGCATCATCTTCCTCAGCTCGAGCATCAGTCTTTGGTATCTGGTTAAAAAGACACACACACACACACACACACACACACACACACACTCTCTCTCTCTTGGATGGAGAAGAGTTGCTGATATCCGTATCAGTGCATCGCGAGTTGCTGGCATGTTGTGTTTTCTCCTCCTCCCCGTCTCCTTTCTTTTCCTTCTCAGTTCATCTTGTCTCATCTCCTTCTCCTCCCATCTCTGTCTCCTCTCTTTGCCTTTTCCCTTCTCCTCCTTGTCTCCTCTTCCTCTCCTCTTTGCCTTCTTTCCTCTCCTCTTTTCCTTCTCTCCTCTCCTCCTCGTCGCTTCCTCCCCTCTCCATCTCTCTTTGCCTTCTCTTAGATTTAGTGTCTTATAAAAGAGAGATTTGCTCATCTGTTAGAACCACAACACCTGGACCTCGGTTGGACTTCTGACACGTCGTATTTACTGTCACGATCATATCGGACATAATGTCATTCCCAGCAACAACACACAACGTATTGGATTGAATATATATCCTTTTTTGAAGTAAGAAGGGTTTGCTTGGCTTAGGCTTTGTCTGGTTGATTATACAAATTCAAAGGAATAGTTTGACCTTTTGGCTGCAGGAGCCACCTGAAGACATGGCATCGCCCGTGAGGGCTGGAAGTGTTGCATGAACGGACTTCACTTCACGGCTTCACTTTTGAAGTGCTCCAAAAAATCTTAATGCAGCTTGATCAGCACAAGATGTCCCCCAAAGTCCATAATCTGTATAGCAAAGTTCAAAGCTCCCAGTAACTACACACTACGATGTGTTGTGCCCCTGGCAGACCACCAACAAATGTCCTTGTGCCACATTGTGGAGGAACAAGGGTGTTTGGACAGATAGCATGTAAAAAATGTAGTCTCTTTTGGACTTTTGCCCTCCAACAGACAATGAATAGACTCAACAAATATTCCTCAAACCACAATTTGAAATGCTTTTACACATATTTTGCACGTTTTTTTTGCGGACGTATTTCCCTCCGTTTGTAGGGAAAGGTTGCATTTTGGTTTTGATGTGTTCAGTCCAACAAACTGTTGTGACAGTGTGATTTAAAACTCTAAAAGAAGTGTTCATACTTCCCCATACCTCCCCATTGGTCAGCTGTTCAGATCCATAATATTCATTTGATATAGTTAAAGAAGTTTCTGTATACTCTTAGCATTTTTTCATAGTTTTGATAACATTGCATGTGTTTGGTATACTTATGTAATACTTACTGCACTATTTTGCACTTTGCTGACAATGTTGTGGTCCTACTAACGGTTACTTGTGTATTTTGTACACATGTTTCAAAAAGGACAGATGTGTAATGTGTTGGACCAAAAGCTGTGTTTGTGGCCATGAAATGAATGGCCCATTACATTTCTACAATAAAGTAATAATACGATTTTGATTTAAAAACATATTTTTCAGCCAACTTTTTAATTTCAATTTTAGTTGTATTAAACAAACTTACATTTAATTTTAAGTTTACTACAAAGAGTAATTCACAATAAACCATAGTATTAGGTTAGAAAGGGGCAATATTTTACTTTTAGGTTATGCAAATTATTTAGTTGGAATAACCTGAATCCTACACGTAACTTAAATCAATTGTGTTAATCTAACTTAATTAACTTAATATCGAAGAACTTCATTAATTTAGGTCTTATCAGTTGAAACAATTCAATTAAGTTGGTTCAACTATTTTCTTTTTTCAGTGCAGAATCCTCGGGTCTTTGCTATCTAAAGCTACGACTGAAGGTCCCGAGAGAGAAGACCTGTCCTGCCTTTCTGAACAAAGAGTCCAGCATGGAGAAGAGAGTCAGACCAGGACACGCTTCGTCCTGCCTCACCAACCGACAGCAGAGTTGAGTTCAGGACCCACAGAATTGTTCACGGCTAAAATCCCACGCTGGAGTCTCCACTGGAGGTCGGCCACCCTCTCACAGACAGACATGAAGGAAAAGGGGGGCAGAAGCTCCGCTCTGTGTATTTAAAAGCAGCAGCGAGTTATTTCAGAAGTGCTGCTTCAATGCCTGCCTCAACTCGAGCCGGCAGAGGTGATCACAGAGGAGGCGGTACAACTCTTTCTTTATCTAAAGAAACAAAATGGAATGAAGAAACCTATTATAGGGTTTAGATTGTACCATGGTATTCTCTTGGGGTTTGACCTTGGTATTATGGTTTGCATTCAATGAGCAGAGATTTATTTCACTACATTGATAATGTCAGAGAACATTTTAATGAAATCACATGTCAAATCGGTTTTATGAAGGACAGAGGGTGAATTTATTCATCAATAATCAGCCTATGCGTCAAATTCAATGTGATCTTACTCTTTAATTCAACTTTCAGAGTCCACTTTAAATACCTCTAAAAAAGTCTTTAAGACACATACATTTGAATGGCAATTAAAATAATCCTGCCATTTGGTCAACTGAGGTCATATCCTCTGACTCATATCCTGTGGCATCACATCTGTGGTGGCCGGCTCGGGCTCAATAGCTCAATACAGGGGACGTGTTCACCAGCTCTTACATACATTACACTTCATGCATTACAAGCTTTTAAACGGCTAAAGTCCTTATATTATTTAACTTGTATTTAAACAAAATACAACACAGCATTTTTTTTTCAAATAAACCTTCTGACAATGCCTGCATTTTATGGCTCTGTCTTAGGGTTAGGGTTAGAATCGTCTGTATGTGTGCTGTATGTGTGCTGTTCATTATCGGGAGTTAGTCGTGTTTGACATATGTTGATTTTTAAGAAGATTGAGATTTCTAAAAGTGTTCCTGTCGAAGGTCGGTATAAAGCCAACTCTGAGAATCCCCAACAAATTCATCTTCGACTTACATTGTCTCCCTCTCCCTTTTTTTTTTTTTACAGCAGAGCCATCCAGCTCCACATGTGGAATACATTTGGATGCTACAACAGCTAGCCTGAATAAAAGGGTATATTTTCAGATCTTACTTTTATTTTTATGAATGAAATACAAAAGTCTCATCTCCACGGTAGAGTCCAAGGTATTTTAACCCTCCCCTCCTCCAAAAGACGCCTCCTGGAGCCTGCAGGAGCCTCGCATACAGCACATTGACATCATTCCGGTTCTTAGTGAAAACAATAACATCGTCAGCATAGGCGGGCAGACTGGAACACTTATAAAAAGACCAAACAGAGAGGGCACAGAGTTGCCCCCTTAATAAGTGGAGGATAGGCTCTATGGAGGCTTCCTGGCGTGAAGCAACCCTGACCGTGAGCAGCCCTGCCTGTCTCCCCTTTGGACAGCGCACCGTTGACCTTCAGCACACTCTCAATGTCACGGTCCATCACCTGCATCCTGGCTATGAGACCAGGGCTGAGGCTGAAGGCCTGCAGCGTCCGCCACAGTGCCAGTGCTCCACACAGTCAAAAGCCTTTTCTTGATCCAGAGAAATCAGACCAAGCTCACAGCAGCCCAAAGAACCAGAGAGGTCATAGACTCCCCAGAATGCTGCAGATATCTGTGCTGGAGGCACAGTGTCTCTGCTCTGCTTGGATGAGCTTCTCCATCACCTTTCTCAGCCTCCTGCCAACAGTCAGCCGACCGAAACTGTCGCAGCAGGTCCTCAGCCAGCGCCGGCCAGAAGGCCTTCCAGAGGTTTTCAAAGTGTGGGATAGTGAGCCTCCCCTCAGAGAACTCAAAAGCAGCTGGCGCTCAGTTTCACTCTGACATCAGACTTTACTTCCTTGCACATTGTGGTTAGCGAGCACCTCTTTGCCAATGACACACTGTGGCAGCGGAGCATCGTCAGGACCAATACATGAAAAGCCAAACTTCAATTATTCAGCGTTTTCTGCTCGATCCAGACACCGTCCGACTCTCGCCTTCACTGTGAGGTACTAATAATCCATCCATTTTGCCCCTTGCAGTCGTTAGCTAACCAGATGTTTAAGCTTTCTTTTCAGGTTTATTTTTTCTGACGCTGCGCCTCCCCAGAAGTCCTCTGGCGCCCCCCAGTGGAGGACCGCCTCACACTTCAGAACTGCTGGCTTTAGAGAATTGTGCAGGAGGTCCATCAATACCTGGAGCTTTCGCGCTCACCACCTGCAGCTCCTGAGCAGACGACGGCCCTGCTTCTCCATCCTTAGACAGTCCGGCCATCGCAACACGATTGATCGAACCAAAACTCTCACAAACCACCAAAGTTTGATCACGGAGATGTGACTCACTGAAGCATGAACTAACAACCAGTGCAAGAAAAAAGAGCAAAACAGGTTTGTAAAACACACCAACAATCGCTCAAACACACAGCCTGACACTCAGACAGACAGAGAGACAGACAGAGACAATCAGACAGACAGAGGATGAGAGAGAGAGAGAGAGAGATAGACAGACAGACAGAGGAATAGAGAGAGAGGGAGAGAGAGAGAGAGACAGACAGACAGAGGAATAGAGAGAGAGGGAGAGAGAGAGAGAGACAGACAGACAGAGGAATGGGGAGAGAGAGAGAGA
>CAESWR010000259.1:758747-778116 GCA_903171835.1 Mullus surmuletus | reverse complement strand
TTTTTCCCCCTGTCAAATTTGAAAATCTTTTCAGTTCAGAAATATCCATCTTTGGGCACATTTTGAGGCCATGTGGTTTTGTCAAATTTAAACTACACAAGAACAGTCGAGACAAACAAACAAAGAACAAAACACTGACAAACAAAAACAAAAAAAGAGTCAAGACAACAAAATAGAGAAAGAAAACAGAAGACAAGAAGGTACGAGAAAAAAGGGGGGGGGAGACAAAAGGATGATGCATTATTCACATAGCAGTACGTTTTTAACGGAACTGGTGAATTAAGAGTTGTGTGAGGAGGAAGTGATTATTCACAAAAAATATTGAGCCTGAGGTACCCGAGGAGGTCTCAGTCTTGGGCTGAAAGAGCTGCTCGGGGCCTCCAGAGGTGCAGGGAGTGGGCGGAGCTTCTCCCGATGATGTCATTTTGGCCAACATCCTTCTGTCTGCCACCTCCTCTTCCACCTCCAGGCTGCTTCCTCATCAGCACACCATGGCATCAAGCACTGCTGAGGCCACCACAGGCTCGTAGAAGGTCTCAGTCCTTCCTCAGTCTCCTCAGCAGCTGGAGGCCACACGACCTGACACCAACAGACATTTTATACACCAGTGTTTAAGAATACATAGAGAACATTGTATGTTTCCTCGCTCCAGTCATTGGTTGCATGAGAAGAGGAGCAGCGGCGTCTGGACGTGGGACGGAGCCTGGAGACTCTCACAGCCAGTGGTGTCGTCGAGGGGATACACAGGTACGAGCAGAAAACGTCCCCAATCACCGTTAACCTCAACAGAATGTATCAGCACGGTTTGGTGACTTTAACTTCAAGTGTCCCGTTCATAAATTCTCACTGTTACGAAGCAGGAACCTTTGGACCAGAGAGGCTTCTGGACCCCATCTAACTATTAAGGAGGGAAGGAAGGAAGGAAGGAAGGAAGGAAGGAAGGAAGGAAGGAAACCCTCCCCTCCTTCTTTCCTAACGCTCTTCCTTCCGTCTTTTCTTCCACCATTTCTTCCCAATAGGGAGTTTTTCTTGCCCCAGTCACTTTGGTGGGACATGTTGGGTTCAGTTTTATATGTGCCTCGGTTTTGTTTGTCACGGCACTTCACTTGCATATGTCCATGTAAAGCACTTTGTAACCTTGTTTTGAAAAGTGCTCTACAAATAAATTGTATTATTATTATTATTATTATTATTATTATTATTATTATTATTATTATTATATCTTCCTTCCTCACTCCCTTACTTCTTTACCCCCTTCTTGCCTCCCTCTTCTTCTCCCTTCCCTCCCTCTCTTTATTCCCTCCTTCCTACTGCCTTCCTCCCTTTAATCTTTCCTTTCCTCCTTCCTCTCTCCCTTTCTTCTTTCCATCGTTCTCATCTCACTCTTTTTTCCTCCCTCCTTCCTCCCTCCCTCTCTCCCTTTTTCTCCCTTCCCTCCCTCTCTTTATTCCCTCCTTCCTACCGCCTTCCTCCCTCTCCTCCTTCCTTCTCCCTGCCCCCCCTCCCCCCATCCTGTCCTCTAGAGTGGATTAAATGAATGACTGGGTCCCACGAGATTGAAATCGGCAGTTACTTTACTTTACTTCACCTTTATTTTACCACATTAAACCAATTGATATCAAAGGCTCTCAGAGTTTATAGCCACTAGAATGAACCAGGCCACACCACTGCTCACAGCCCAGGGAGGAACGCCACCTTCCTCAGGAGACGCGTCAGGATGAAGGCGACTCCACACCGCCTGCGTGGCCTCACTGAGCAGCAGTCAGGCAACATTAGGGACAAAAAGGCCTTACCAGCTCCGTCCGCTCCAATATTAAACATCAACGGTGGACGCAATGTTTGGCTGATTAGGCCACACATTCCTCACATGAGGGGAGAGGTCCTTGAATCTGCATTTTCATGAATATATTTATGATTGCCATGAGGGGCTGGGGGGCGGGGCATCGCCGGTCATTGCAGAGTAAATGTCTACATTTAATTGACTCTTCAAATAAAAGTAATGCGTAATGTGAGTGTCGTCATGACGGGCGTCGCTTTGTTCACGGGGGAGACGTGTGCTTTCTCAAGCGCTTCACATTGTCACACATAAATCTGTCTGCCAGCACACACGCGCGCACACACACACACACTAACACACACACACACACACACACAGTGCTTTTTGAGTGTGTTGTCCACGTTCATCACATCAGATGGACACATCAGATCTCACGGGTGTAATGGTGCCTGACTGCTGTTCAGTGAGGCCTTCAAATGAAACACTGCGGCTTTCTGGCCCATGTTCATATTTTACCTTGTCACACACACACACACACACACACACACGTAAAATTATGCAGAAATGGAATGTCTGTAGGGCGCAGCCTCGGCCAACCTTGCGGATGGCAAAAGGCTCGATGCTTCATGCAAAAGACTCAATTAAAAAGATACAAACACAGTGTGAATCCGACGCCTCTGCTTTGCTTCTCACAGTAACAGAGAGAGAAGACACAGATACACACACAGATTCACACTGAAATTAAAACGTAAAGGCAGGATTTTCTAATGTAAATTCACCTGCCTTTGTTCGGCATTTGAGCACTTTCAGACCCCCAGGAGTCGCCGCTCCGGTCCAGAGACGCCCAGTGATTGGTCCGTGCCGGTACCGCGTGGTAGCTGGATCGACTCGTGTCTGCGGCTGCAGTGTGTTCGGCGGCACTCACATCAACTGAGGCAGCAAGTCAACTGTGAAAATTCAAGCTCTGCTGTTTCACTTTCATAAACTTTATTGACTGTGAGGAGAAAAGCTGAGTTACACCTAAATTCCACCAGATGCAGTGGAGCTGTGCGCTCCGGAACGGCAGCAGAGCTGATACGGACCCGCTCCAGGCAGTGTGTGCACTCTCACTTACTCTGGGCATTGGCGGAGAGAGAGGGCTGGCACTGGCTACTGGCCCAATCCCTCCCTGCAGCGCAAGTAGGAAGGGGGGGTGGAGTGGGTTTAACACTGCCGAGTCCAATTTTCACCAATAGCACCAGCTCCTCTCCTCCCCTTTAAATGCGCCGTGGGCGAGGCGGATTGCAATATTCGTGAAGTCGTCTACGAGATGTCTGTGGAGAGCGACACCAGGTGGCCAAACTCCTCCCAGGAGGAGACTGATGTTCTGGGGCAGGAGCTCTGTTACGCCCCGGGCGAGGGGAACAGAGGCGGAACATAAATGAGGCAAAGAGTGAGATTGCAACTAAGAAAACAAATTGTATTTATTTTCAACAGCTCAGGAAAATTATTAATGTACAAAAAAAAAATACGGCCAAAACCAAACAACAATGACGAATAAAGGCGCTGCTTCAGGGTGAACTAAGGCCAAAATAACAAACCAAAAAAATGATCTTCTTGACCAGTCGAACTCAAGCCCTGGGAGGAAAAAGAACGACAAAAAATGACAGTCTGTAAGCCTAACTTCCTGGGCTAACAAAAACAGGAGAAAAGGGGGGACAAAATAAATGGCAGTTAAACCCCTACTGCTTCCAAACAAAAATACTATTGTTTGGAAGCAAGTATGTCTCAACTAAAGGTTTTTTACCACAGTGCTAAAACTCAGAAGTAATGCTTGAGCTCAGCAAGATGCTAACTCTAAAGGATGGCTAAACACACAGCGAACAAAAACACGCTCAGCAGTTCTCCGGTATCAAGTCAAAGAAAGTTCAAAACACAGAACATGCATCTAGGAGGAAGCCGCCCTGCTCAGTGACGGCGCCCCCTGCTGTCTGAGGAGCACTGCTTTATGAGGACGGCTGGTTCATCAGACTCATTCGGCTGCAGCTGTGAGGAACCAATGACTGGCGGACCTGGACAGGATTCGGGATCTACCACTCTGGCAAAGATAGTGCAGGCAGGGACAGGAGCACTCACTCTGCTTACAATAGAAATAAATGATAAAAAATAACCAACAACAAAACCAAAATACAATACAGAAGGCAAAATAACAACAAACAGTAACGGCTGGGAGCCGTAACAAGCTCCAAGCTCAAGTGAGGCACTAAATGCTGCTGAGGACGTCGCCTCCTCCACAATCTCTCCAGAGCAGGGAGGGGAAGACAAACATCATTTTCCACACATAAAGACGCTCACATCAACTTGCATATATTGAAACCCCATGTGATAAAGGTGGGTTGTGTGCACAGATCACAACATAAACAAAAGCCATGCGTGAGGGGATGGAAATGGGAACCAGCTGTGCGTAAAGGAAACATCACGCTCAGTGGCCTGGCTTTGTTTTTCACTGTTATGAACTTGGCTTAAGCAATTGAGTATCATAATACTGGCATGTCGGCTTGACTCCTGATTGAATGTTCACAGAATTCAAAGATATGAAAACATTGGATTAACGTTTGATTATGAATGAAAGTGTCTTTTATTGTTGAATTCACATTTTCAAAATCACTACATTTCACTTACATTTGATCACCACAATAAATCATCTGCTCAGCCACAGCCACAGCCAGACCACAGTCCCAAGCCGGCTCGGCAACAGTGGAGACGTGTCCGGGTCCGGGTGCAGGAGGTCGACCGAGAGGGGGACGGCTCTCCGTCTCCCCTAACAGCGCGCAGCGAGGAGGAAGAGAAAGAGGGGGGGGGGGGGGTTTAATATCTAGTAAACTTTTGGATCTTGTAAACCATCATGTGGGACTATTTATGGCATATTCAATGCGGATAGTTACTGATCGCCAAATGTGTATAACACATGTAGACGCAAATACTCACATTTAAGGACAGAGCTGTGCCTCTTTCCGTAAGTCCCGTAACGTCTCCTCCGTGAGTTCATAGTGGCATCCACGCCACGGTGTATAGCTATGTTGTGTAAAACGCAACATGCCACGGAGAATCACCGCACTCTGAGGGCCGTATGTTGATGAACCACCTGAGCGGTCCAGACATCTTCCATGTGCGTCTCTCTGTCGATAGTGTTCTGAGATGGGAGATGCTGAATCTATGCTCTCTATGCGATGGCCAAGCTGTGGCCAAGCTGCCGGCAGAGAGATGTGAGATACTTAGTTTACATCAGCAGTGTTCATTTGGTCAGGTTACACGTGCCAAATGCGTTTGGTCTGTAATCGGATAAGTCAATGTATGTGCTGACTCATATGGTTGCACTGAATAGTGGTTGTTGTCAATTATTTACTGCGCTGAAATGTGCCCGACTCCTCGGAAACATGCCTTTGAGCTATTGGTGACGGGTGTCACGGCTCCGCCGGTTTACCAATTTGCCACTTGAGCAGCTGCGCTCCGCCTGCGCCCAAAGCTGACCAGGTTGGGATCGGCGAGCTTCCAGCGCACCTCTTCGCGCTGCTGACGGGCACGAATTTCTCAAAACGCCAGCCGATTCTGTCGACACCTCCCCCTCAACACCGCCACGCCCATCTCTGTGCACCTCGGTGCGCCTTGGCTCACCAATTTGCGCTGCACCAATTTGCCACTTCACAGGGTCCGCTACCATCTGCCGCGCTGGAGGCGCGCATGAATTTAGAGGCACCTGCCTTTGACCCAGTCATCAACATGGAGCATGATGCAATCCTGGGTGGCTTTAAGTGCCTTTATTTTCTCACCAAGAAGGAACAGGCGCACCACACAAATTACCCGGCTCTTTTGGATCTGGCCGAGTTGCTCGGCTGTGACTATTTCAAAAAGTAATTAAGGTCAAAGTAATGTTCCTGTGATTGATTGTTTGTCTTTTATTAATTTAATTAATAATCTTATTAATTATGAGGCTGCATCATTTTAGCATCCGAGCTACTGTGACGGCGATGGAGCCGTGCTCAGCCTCGTTTAACAGGCCGCAGATAAACTAACACCTCGGTAAATTGCTACACGTTCGTCACGGTAACACACAATTACAACATATCGTCACAGCATCACAAAAAACATTTCTCAGGACTTTTAAACATTTGACTATTCCGACTGGCTTTGTGTACTAAACCAGAATGATACTGTTAATTGAGCTAACGGTGCAGCTAACTCACCAAAATAGTTCAGAAAAGTCTGAGGAAACACTCGTCCGAGTCGCTCCCGGGATCGGCTTCACTTCCACCAGGTAAGTTTCTCTCCACACTCACGTACCAAACCCACGGACTAACGCAGCCAACTCAGTTGAAGTTTTGTGTTGACAGTGGCAACACCCCACTCAGAATGACCGACTGAGAAGCTGCGCTATCTCTCAGGATCACAACAGGAACTTTTGGACCACCAGCAGTCAACAAAATCGTCCCTTTCATGATAAAGGTCAAAAACACACCATCAGCTCCCGTGAAGGAGACTGTTCAGCAGGGGAGAGTGAAAGAGGCACACTGGAAATGCAGGGAGACTGCAGATGTTCAGTTCTCAACAAATTAACAACTTTCGGGGGCCTGTTCCTCTTGTTCAAAGCAAAACAGTAATTAACCATATACCCACGCTTTTTAGAAAAAAAACAAACCCTGTCACTTTCTTTAACCCCCACACTCTCTTTTCTCCCTGACCTCATGCCCCCATCCCCACTATTTTTCCGTGGCATCGAGGGCCTGGACGCAGGAAAGCCGCCGCCCAGGGAGGACTGCGGCCTATCACAACTGTCTCTATGTGTTAAAACATATTCATCAGCGAGTACTGCAGCCTCTGAAACTGTTGAGACCTTTCGATCATTAATGTGGGTCACAATGCGTTCGCGCAGGGCAACAAAATCAGAGACATACAGAGAACGACACCAGCGATCAAATAACACTTCCTTCTCATCACCAAATTCCACATATGTTTGGTCATCTGTCTTCTTGAAAGGACGGAACTTCTGGCGATATGCCTCGGGCACCAACTTGTATGCCCTCAGCACTGCCTCTTTAACACACTCAAAATCCAGACTCAGATCTGATGGCAATGACGCATACACATCCTGAGGTTTGTCTGTGAACACGCATTGCAAGAGTAATGGCCACACTTGCTTAGGCCACTGCAGGGTACCAGCCACACGTTCAAATAAGCTGAAATACCGGTCAACATCTTTATCACTAAAAGACGGCACAAAACGGATGCATTTACTGCTGTCAAAAGCACTGGACAAGGAGGAAGCCGGAGGATGGGAGGCCTGCCGCAGCTCCAGCTCTCTCAGAAGTATCTGCCTCCTCGTTTCCTCCTCCATCTTCCGTACCTCCAGATCATGACCCAACTCTTTCTCTTTGAACTCGAAACGGCGCATCTCAATCTCCAACTCCTTGAGACGGACAGCTTCACTCCCATCTAAACCTGCACCCGTCCCTTTCACAGTTGCTTCACCCAGCGGGAGACCCTTCTTAGCCAACACAGATAACATTTCAGATCAGCCACAGAGACTAGTTGCTCCTTGGTGCAAAAATTCAACTCCTCCAGTGTCGGATTCTCGACAAATGCCTCTGCATTAAAGTCCATAATGAAAAATGACCCACAACCAAACAGGCCGAGAGAAAAGAAAAATGCTCGCCAAACTTGCCCTCAACATACAACCCAGGAGGGCAAAACAAAACAGCACCAAAAAGAAGCAACAGTGCAACAGTGTGCTGTTCGGCAAGAGAGAAACCCTAAACTACAGGTTGCAAAAACTCACCAAAACAAACCACCCGAGACGACCGTGCCGACACACGTCACGACATTCAGCTTGCACAACAACGACCCGAAGAAACGCAAGCAAACAACACACACGTGTCCGTGATAACAAAGGCACCTCAAGGTCACTCAGGTATGGTTTACACAACCCCGTAACAAGACACACCGACACATTACTGTCGGAACCCACAAAAAAAAACTGATCCAACAAATCCCAGATAAACCCCCAAATATGTTACGGGTCCCAACTCAATGAATGGCTCGAGAGTCCCACAACATGTGAAAAACAAAACAACTGGGTCATTTTGCAATAACCCGACTTTTATTAATTCACAACTCAAATAACCAAGGAAAATACACAAGACAGATGGTGGGAGGTTTTCCTGCCCAGAAGCTCTGGGGGAAGGCTGATACCGATGCGTCACGATCCGCTGCTCAAGACCATTGCAGAGAGCATTTGTAGTGGCATGGCTAGCTGTCGGAGGTCAAAACCCACGAAGAAAGCCATCAACTTCATCAGAGCGAGAGAGAAGCCAAGAACAACCCCAAGAGCAACATCAGGGCTCCTCAACACTGCACAGGACTTGCAGCTGTCAGTGGACTTGGGCAGCCAACTCAAGTTCCGCCAGGATGTTGCTAAGACCACCCTCAGACCTGACATCGTTTTGCTGTCAGAGGCAACAAAGAACGTTGTCCTGCTTCCGCACACTGTGCCGTGGGAGGAGCGAATGGAGGAGGCCTTTGAGCGGAAGAGGGACGTATGACGGCCGTATGACGGCCTCGTTAGCGACTGCCACAGACAAGGCTGGAAGGCTTGGTGCTTGCCTGTGGAGGAAGGGTGCACACGCTTTGCCGGACAGTCTCTGTGCAGAGCCAACACTGCACTCGTGGTTGAATGCTGCTGGGGCACAAGCTGAGGCGAACCTCAGCTGGGCCGCCTGACAGAGGATGGCTGATGTTCGAAAGGCCCGAAACACTCAATGATCTCGGGTCCATCACTGAATATGTGCCCCAGCGATGCATCCGAGGATGTTTCACTATAACTGTGAATTTTGTTTTGTGTTGATTTCACTATTTAGTCAAATTGTTTGCAATTCATTTTGTCCATTGACATGTGAATGGTGGTGCTTCGCCCTCCTGGTCTGGTGAAACCTCCAACGTTCCCCCCTCACTTGCATCAGTTTGTTAGGCGCCAGCCCTGCAAACACACTGTTTTATTGTTATGTCATCCCATGGTTGATTTTTATCATTTTGGAGTCCTTTATGTGTTGGTCTTCACTGCTTTCTGTTTGAATATATATGTCTTTTAATGCTAACTGGAACCACGTCTCCTGCCTCCAGTATAACAAATCTGTGTCCTTCATCGTAGCATAAGGGGGTCATTAGTTTGTTCCTCTTCTTTTCTATTTTTTGCCCCTGGTTTAATTCCAGGGTGGCGTTGTTGGTTTCTTTTTATTTCATTATTTTGTTAGATTATACACCGCCCCAGTGTCACTTGCCACACTAGTTTGCTATTAAGAGCATCTGATCACATCCAAGTTACTTGATGCCAAAAGCTGGAGCTCCATGATCCTGTTAAATGTAAGGAGGAGACCAGGAGGCTTGATTTTAAAGTGTGCCACATCATTAAAATGCAGCGAAATATGTCAGTCTTACTTGGTAAAGGAAGACACAAAATGAAGGAAGGGGGAGACAAAACGTTTTTGGGGATTTTATGAACCGCGATCAAGTGATTACAGTTCGCTATGTGAGAGTGTGTGATTGAGAGAACACAATTTCCTTTCTTCGTGCAGGGACCCCTGATAAAAGTCTTGTCCAGCCCCATGGATAAAAGTCTAGCTCCGCCCCTGACTACCGCTCACTTGCAGTCTCACCTCTGGCGATCTGAGCCCTCCAGAGCAGATGTGCAAGGCTTCTAAAAGGACAAAGGATATGTGTGATAACTGGAAGCAGCTGCTTTCTCAGCGGTCTGAACAAGTTTGAACAGCAGCCATGTGGCGTATCAGCTGGTGGCTGCCTGATCAGCTGCTGTTGGATCTGGTTCCGGTCCGCTCTGATATCAAACATCCCTCTGAATTCTGCAGGGATCCTTCCAAGGTCCAAACCGATGACCATCCAGATTTCCCTCAGCCCCCCACTTCTTCTCCCTATATGAATAGACATTGCACTAATCTCCGACCACCTGGACTCTCTTGCCCACCCCACCCCACCCCCTCCTCTCAGTTGTCTGAATGTGCATCTCACTCTCCTGCTGGCTCCTGTATGTTGACTGTTCACATTGTCCGCATCTTGGTCCTGCCCTGGTCTCTTTGATCTGTCTATATAAGAGAGATGTCACCACCACCGTTTGGGGTCAAGCTTACATCCCCACAGCAAACCCTTGACTCTTGGATTTATGCTGCAAAATTCCACCACAAAGTCCAGCGTGCAAAGTAGATGACCTGCAGATCTGTGAAAGAGTGGCACATCTGAGCATGTGTTGAATGTTGTTTAGTCTGAATCTACTTTATTTTCCCTCTATTTCTAACGTTTCCAACTGTGTAGAAGGCGTTGTCACATGGCCTGGGCAGCACAAGGTTTTGAATAAATACACTCCCCATTTAAAAATTCCCTCAGTTATGGTGGTGAGTTTGTCATATTTATCAGTGTTAATTTGTTCCAACCCATATATTGCTTCCCATTCTCTGCCCCATGATTCAAACAGAGCAGCTTTTGCGTAAATAAACACGCTTATTTTCGCACCCAAGCCGTCTTCTGGATCGTTTCTTTTTTCTGCCCACAGTAATCGACCCCCGTTTGTTGTGACACTATCAATTCATGTGTGATAACATAAGCAAATAGTACATAAAACACAGACACATAAGAGGCCTCATCAGATGTGTGTGTGTGTGTGTGTGTGCTCTGCCATTCACCCAGAGATGAGAGCTATTGATAATAGAGCACATTAGAGTGCACGGCCTCTATTATCTCTACACGTCTGCTGCTGTACTGAGCGGGTGCGGGCAGTTGGACCCGTGCAGGACTCTGATTCACACCCCCGAAGTTCTTGGCTTCACTAGGAAAAATGTCACAGCAGCTGAGTGTCTGAAGTTTCTTCAAAAAGCCCAATAACTATGATGGTGTTGATAAAAGAGGTGAAAATGAGATGCTGATGCTGATGCAGTGGAAGGTTTTTGCAAGTGCAGAGAGAAAGTTATGTATTCATCTGCTTGATGTGTGATGACAGTGTGGATTCTCTGTTCAGCTTGTTCGACTGAATATTCATTAAAGATGGAGGAAAATTAAATGCTATTGAATATGTCATTAAAGTGACGGGTAACAATGGATTTTGACGGAAATTTTATGACCCTGTCAGTCAAAATGACAGATATTGAATAAGTCTAGCGCAACCTCTGGGTCAGACAGACTCTGATTGGAAGGATTGAGCATCTCCAACAAATGGAGCGATGTTTAGGCAGTAAGATGTGAAATAACCAGAGTGTCTTTGTTTGCTTGTTCATTTGTAACACAACCGCTGGACAAAAGCAGACCATATCACTTTACTGTCAGTGTGTATTATGTACAGTAGTTAAACTGTGAACTGTCATCGACTACTCCTATGCATTTAACACCATCGTTCCCAGCAGACTGGTTACCAAACTGCTAGGCTTGGGTGCCGACAGGACTCTGTGTATGTGGATTAAAGAGTTTCTCTCCAAATGCCCACAGACAGTCAGACTCGGCGCTCATCTTTCTCCCAGTCTGACCCTCAGCACGGGGGCCACAAGGTTGCGTCCTAAGTCCTTTGCTTTACTCACTGAACACATCAGACTGCACTTCCACATGCTCCACAAACACAATAATTACATTTGCGGATGATACCACAGTGGTGGGACTGTATCTCAGACACTAATGAAGCACACTACAGAGAGGAAACAGACAGGCAACAACAACTTGTCTCCTGAGCTGCTCAGAGCCTTCTACCTTTACTCCATCCAGAGTGTTCTGACATACTGCCTGGCATCTTGGTACTAGAACTGCACAGAGGCAAACATCGGAAAAGAGCATTGGACTCAGCCTTCCCTCACTGGAAGACATCTTCAGGACACACTGCCTTCACACCACTACCAACATACTCAAAGATGCAAGCCACCCCTGTCACCACCTGTCCTCTCTGCTACCCTCTGGGAGGCGCTCACAACTCGTGTGTCTTTTTTTTCTATTCAGGCATGCCACAGAGACATTTTGTTGCACCTTATCTAATGAAAGAAGTCTTCTCTTCTCTTCTCTTCTCTTCTCTTCTCTTCTCCTCTCTCAAGACCAGTAACACCAGTTTGTGTCTCTATCATGTGAGTCTGATCATAGGCGCTGTGTGTGTGTGTGTGCCTGTCTGTGTGTGGTGTTACACTGGTAGTCACACTGGTCACACTGATGTTACACTGGTCACACTGTTTGTTACAATGATTGCATTGATGTTACACTGGTCACACTGGTTGCTGCACTGTTCACACTGGTTGTTACAATGATTGCATTGGTGTTATACTGGTCACACTGGTGTTAAACTGCTTACACTGGTTGTTACACTTGTGTTACACTGGTAGTCACACTGGTCACACTGGTTGTTACAATGATTGCATTGGTGTTATACTGGTCACACTGGTGTTAAACTGCTTACACTGGTTGTTACACTTGTGTTACACTGATAGTCACACTGGTCACACTGTTTGTTACACTGGTCACACTGTTTGTTACAATGATTGCATTGGTGTTACACTGGTCACACTGGTTGTTGCACTGTTCCCAATGTGTGTGTGTGTGTGTGTGTGTGTGTGTGTGCCTATCATCATCCATCAGTGTGATTTCATGGGTCCACGTGATCCTCCAGAAGTGGGAAGGGCCATATTTTCCACAAGCTCTGATTGGTCAGTATCAGAATCAGAATCAGAATCAGAATACTTTATTGATCCCCAGGGGGAAATTGTTTTTGTTCCAATGCTCCGTGCAAAGTAGAGATGGAAAACAAGCGATAAAGATGAAATGAAAATAGAAATAAAATAAAATAAAATATTAAAGTAAAGGTGAAATACAAATAAATAATAAACAGTCTAGTATACAGTCAAGTATACAATATATCTAAATACAATCTGAAATATATACAATGTACAATGAAGTTTTTATAGCATTATGCACATTGACATTAAGCAGTCGGCACCTTTCACACATGCTGAGCTCTGATCCTGAACATGAGCAGGTTAGTCGTGCTGCGTAAATGACCGTGGCAAAATATCCCGACAAAAAGAGATCCAATTTAGTGATAACCCAGAGTTAACCCTGAACTGAGCTCTCCAAGACCAGATTCAGCTTGGTGGTCCAGGGGCCTCATGTATCAACTTCTGGGATTCTTGGAAAATGCCAGCTTTTAGTATGAGATCCACGCAAGTATTGATACATGAGGTAGGTAGGTAAATCCAGGGTTTTCGGTTCTACAATGCTGGTTCGGGGCGAGTATCCATGGTAACTCATGCTGAACAGCGAACCTGCTCCGGAGCAGGTTATGTTCCAGATTGAGATCAGCTCTCTCGGAAAATGGCTTCACCGTTGTAGGAAAATCCAGCCAGGTGATCTTGCAGCGCGTAAAAAAAACAAACCACACTTGTCTATAGTTTGCACCGCCCTCACTTCCCCTCCACCCCGCTGACGAGTACGCTACCACCATTCCCCCGCTGACAGGTACGCTAGCACCCCCCCGCCCCCCCCCAACCCTCTGACGGGGCCGGTCCAGGGTCTTCTGCCAGTGATCTTCTGCCAGCATTCTTTCCGAGCCTTTGTGGCAGCTACCGTGTTACTCTTGTATGTGTGTGTTTTATATCATGATATGATGCTCCTCGCTGGTTGTTATGCTGCGCGGCTGCTCCCACACTTGAACCCCGCCCTTTATACCAAAGCTGGATCTACTTGAGAGGTTGATAATATTTATATTCATGTAAAATATGTAAGTCTGTGGTTTGTGAGTCATCTTCAAAGTTCCACTGATCAAGCTTCATCAAGAACTCCACAGACCTCATTAAGTGTTCTTTCAGACCAGTCTCGTTTGAAGCATTTGTTCCGAAACAGGGAGCGTTTCCCCCTCAGGATTGGTTCGTTTGGGCAGATGTGAACACAGCAATCACGCTTGGAAATAAGCGAGCCAAAATCGCCTAGAAGAGGAGGTCTCGGCTCGCTTCCATTCGAGGAGCGAACGGTTCCTTTGCAGTGAGAACATAATCAACACAGCAACCGACAGAACTCACTCTAGTTTATAATTCTGTGTAGCGTCGCCGCAGAGCCTCTGCATCGCCTCGATGCAGGGGTCCGCGCCCCGCTGTACTTCTGCGTTGGGGTTAAATGATGCGCTGCTCGTCACTGCGAGTTGGAGACTCTAGAAGTGGATATTTGGCGACTGTAGAAGCTCATAACCTGCTCAGCTCAGGAAGCCTGGATTGGCAACACGTAACATCCGAGCAGCCACGGAGAACTATAGCGATCGGCTCATGCTGCAGCCGCGGAGTTCTAACCAAAGTGAAACTCGCCAAAGTGGAGGACGCTCCGATGGGACACGTGTAAACAGAGCAGCCAGAGTGAACCAGTTTATTTAAGCCAAAAATCTGATGTTGTTAATGCTCCGTGGTTATTGTTTTTCCCCGAAACTCTTCCGTACCCCGGGTGTAATTTCTGACCAATGAGAGTTGGTTTGCGCGTGGCATTTATTTCCAGCTTTGAACCACTAAAGACGGTTGCATTGTGAACAAACGCTGCAAACGAAAAAGGAGACAACTGTATCGATTTAGCCCCTGAATCGGGACAAAACAAATGGGTCACAGGTCTGAAAGCGCCCCAAAACAGCCTGTATTATTAGGGAGCTATTTACACCTGAAAGGTAACACACACACATGCATGCACGCACACACAAACACACACACACACACACTCATGTTACCTCTCAGACGCTGAAGCTGGTTAAGAAAAATTCAAACCAATACTGAAACCAGTCTGTCTCTCTCTCTCTCTCTCTCTCTCTCTCTCTCACACACACACACACACACACACACACACACACACTTATGTAAATGCATGGTGCGCTGCTCTGACAGAGGGGGATGCATAGAAGCAGTAGATGTTACAAAGAGCACACAGTGACTAATTTCAATGCTTCTAAAACCATGTGAGTGTTTGTGTGTGTGTGTTTATGTGTGTGTGTTCATATGGGGAGTCAATAGGAGCTGTGAATGGCCACACTGTCCTCTAGTGGTGGGACAAGGGACATGCAGATGATTGCATCCGTGACAGCAGCGCTCTCTCAGATGACATCCCAGTGTTTTCTCCATGCTGTTGCTCCTCTGTCCTCAATGTTCCTCCGTCCTCAGTCCTGCTCCGTCCTCTGTCCTCAGTCCTGCTCCGTCCTCTGTGCCGCTCTGTCCTCAGTCCTGCTCCGTCCTCTGTCCTCAGTCCTGCTCCGTCCTCTGTCCTCAGTCCTGCTCTGTCCTCAATGCTGCTCTGTCCTCTGTCCTCAGTCCTGCTCCATCCTCTGTGCCGCTCTGTCCTCAGTCCTGCTCCGCCCTCTGTCCTCAGTCCTGCTCTGTCCTCAATGCTGCTCTGTCCTCTGTCCTCAGTCCTGCTCCATCCTCTGTGCTGCTCTGTCCTCAGTCCTGCTCCGTTCTCTGTCCTCAGTGCTGCTCTGTCCTCAGTCCTACTCTGTCCTCAGTCCTGCTCCGTCCTCTGTGCCGCTCTGTCCTCAGTCCTGCTCAGTCCTCTGTGCTTCTCCGTCCTCTGTGCTTCTCCGTCCTCTGTCCTCAATGCTGCTCTGTCCTCTGTCCTCAGGGCTGCTCCTGCATCCACAGAGTCCCTCATTTCCATCACCAGCCTTGCCTTTTCCTGCCTGTACCCTATGGTGATGGCTTTCATGGGAAGCTGGAGTGTGTTGTTTCCATACAGGCTGGCTGATGAGTGGCACCTTGGGAGCCCTAGTCACTTGCGGACAAAGGAGCTTGCTTTTGCTTCCATCTTGCTTACAGCCAATGAAGGGATTTCACAAAGCTTCAGAGGCCACATCACTCTCGGGTACAGGGTAAAGTTAAAACACCAGACCTTGTATTTTCCAGGCCGCCAGAAGAGAAGAAGATCTTCCACTCAACATTCAGCAAGGCTATGCTCCTGAACTGATTGATGGTCTTGAAGTTCTGTTCTTTCGGGATGAACACTGCCACTGCCCTCTGCCACTGTGAGGGGATGGTCTGCTTGGTCCAAGCAGTTCTCATCAGGGTCCATAGAAGCTGCATCAGCCTTGGGCAGTTTTTGGTGGTATGGTATCCCATTTGGCCCTGGAGCAGAGGCTGATCTTGCGCGCCACACTACCCACTTGATCTCAGAAAGCTTAGGTGGTGATGCGTTGAAGAACACTGATGGTTCTTCTGGCTTTGGCCCATAGCCTGGTGGGCCCAGAGGCTCATTCCTTGCAGGATCGCTACATTGAGCATGGATGTGGTGGAGCGGGGGGGGTGCGGGGAGGGGTGTGTGGAGGAGGATGTGTGTGTGTGTGTGTGTGTCCGACTGACGTCACATCCACTGATGTCACATCCTGTCACATCCCCGGATGACATCACAACCGGATTGGCAGCCATATGGTGGGTGCGGATGGTCAGCTGACCTCACCTCATGTGACATCACATTATGCGACATCAGATCTTTATTAGTGGATGTTGCTCCAGGGAGGCTGAGGTTTGCGGGCGCAGGAATGTGGTATGGAGGTGTCAGAGCTTCACCATGGAAAGACACGGAGCAATCTCTCGTTGTTTTAACACCTCAACAGAGGCCACAGAGGAAGGCTGTCTTTTGGTCTCACAATCTTGCAATAAACTGATTTATTTGAAGTTAGTATTTAATCTGAAATGAGTGTGCCCTGTGTGAGGCAAAGGCTGTAATTTTTTGCTGTTTTAAAGCCTTTGATGAAAATCCAACTCGCTTTAGCAGCAAAAGCAATGCAAACGTTTGAAAAAGTCCGAGAAATTAGCAATGAATAACAGAGCATTCACAATCAATGACATTTTTCTGTAAAGTGGTGGGTATTGGTACAAAAGAGTCTTTGCGTATGCTGAACAGACCTAGTGTTTTGGGGTTTTTTAGCAACACATGTAGAATCGTGTAAGAAATATGTGTTTCTGACTTTACTTTCTATGGTGCGTATACCGGCAATTTGGCTCGATGTGACATCACATCAGTAAAATGGGGGGAGAGTGTTCACACGTCTATCTATTAATATCATGTGCTTTTATTAGTGGAATCTTTCTCTTATACTGCTAGATCAATGGGAAACGGGACACAGACAAATTGGGAAATCGACATCCCGAAGACATGGGTGCTGTGAATGAAATGAAATGCAAATAGAGACAAAAGGCGAGCAGTGAGGTGTCTTGGGAAAGTCCGGGAGAGCGGAGACATCAAAGTAGCCCCTGTGAATGTAAGTGAGAAATCAGGACAGTGTTTGGAGTCTCGGTTCCTGGCGAGACGTTGGATCTCAGAGAACTGTCGACAGACACAGCGGCCTCAGGGGGCCATTTGGTCTCACAATCTTACAATAAACTGCTTTATTCCTCAATATCAAGCTGGTTTGCCCGTGTAAGGCAAAGGCTGTAATTATTTTTTCTGGCTTAAAACCTTTGGTGAAAATCCAACTTGCTTCACCGGTAGCAGCGAAAAGCAATGCACACGTTTTGAAAAAAAAACACGAAATTAGCAATGAATAACAGAGCATTCACAATCAACAACATTTTTTCAGTAAAGTGGCTGGTTTTGTACAAGCGGTCTTTGCGCAGGCTGCTGAGATTGAATGTTTTTAACAACATATGTAGAGCAGTGTAAGAAATGCACGTTTTTGATCTTTTTCTCTTCAAACAATGATATTTGGTGTCTGGTATTGTAAAAATCGTCTTTGCGCATGCTGAACAGATCTAGTGTTTTTAGCAACATATGTAGATGCGTCTGAGAAATATATGTTTTTTGATTTTAACTTGCTTTGGCTTGTGTGGGGCTATGAATTGACGAATGAACAATGGGATGTGTTAAACTGGTGTTGAGAGGGTATAAACCAGCACTGGATCACAATTCACACACAGTCGAGTTTTGTGGATTTGTTCTCATCTATCAAAATCAACATGTTCTGCCATGGATCCTACAATCACTACCTAAGTAGCTACACATTTTTTATCAGACAATATTTTTCAACAATATCTTAGTAAAACCTACCGTTATATTTTTAAAGAGTTCATCAACTAGGATTCAACACATTGAACGCAGACTCTGAAAACATTCCCCCGGCTCTGTTACAAGCAGGCGAGCTCGAGCTACAGTTTGATATGAAACCAATCTTTAACACAGCATTTTTTCCATGGAAAGAACATAACAACGTATAACGCTTTTTATCTGTGGTTGATTCAAACCGAAGGTCAAAGGCCGTCTGCGAACAAGTTGAGTAGAAAGTGAAATCAAAAGGCAAACCGTCCTTTAAAAGGTATGTGTGATGTCTGTACCGACTAACTACAACTAACTTAAAAAAATTATAATTATTTCAGTAAAACCGTTAATTAACTGCATTGTTATTAAAGGAACCCCACGGGTGAGCGCTTCGGGCCAGTGTTATACCCGATTACCTTAGAAGACGAGGATGATGATTTTCAAGGTATGTCTCAAGATATTCATGTACATTTCTAGGGTATTGGAATGTGAAAATTGTTTTATACCATTTCTGTGTTTTAAATCTGAAAGAGGCTCATGTGAGCAAGCAGCGGTGAAAGCGCAAATCGAAAGGAAAGACACAGCAGCCGTGTAAAAGGTATGCGTACAGTGTGCATTGTTAGAAATACAATACAAATCGCTTTCCATATCGGAGTAAACAAAACAACTAATTCTGTCTTATCCTCATCCAAAGGCGTCCTTTGAGTGACGACAGCGGCGCAGCAGTGCAGCAGGCAGACACCTCAGCCTCTCACTGCGCGGGAGATCCTGCATGAAAAGGAATCGTCCCAAACCATCAGCGGCACACGGCTTATCAACGTACAAGACGCTAACTTGTCACCTGGTCAACAAAAAACAATTTCGACTTCAATGCATTTGTAGAAGGTATTCATTTGGTTGATCCTGCAGATGTCGACGTTCCCGCTGTAACTCCCACTCCTGCTCATGTAAACAGAGCTGTCGACGTCCCACAGGGCGGACAAAGTTGAATCGACGAGGCGGGCGGGAAATATTTAAGCGCAGTGCCTGTAAATTGGTATAATGATGAGGACGGGGTTTTAGAAGGTGTTGATCGCCACAGCTTCGCTGAGCCGAACCTGTCAGAATGATATAGACTGTGGGCTGAGTTGTGTGAAGTGGAGTCTTGTGTGTTATCAGATAATCCCGGTGCAGCAGCAGCAGCAGCAGCAGGACCCACCAGGAGTGACCAGACCACACAGGCTCAGCTGTGTGTTTTGAGGACGGGGTCACAACACTACAGACCATCACACGGGATCTAGAGGGGCTCAACAGCATTTCACATAGTTTAAACCACAGGCTTGAAAAATTGTTATCTTTGAAAAATCTTATCGGACCTTGCGACGACACTAAACCAGGCGCTGGATCTACATATCCGCACCCAAGCAATAAACACACAAAATTTAGAACAATTCCTGGCAAGGATAATAGAGACAAACGTCGTACTATCTGGCGCCGTTTGCGATTTAAAAAAAAAAAAATAGAGGCCAAATACTGCAAAACACACACACACACACA
>CAESWR010000259.1:736096-743596 GCA_903171835.1 Mullus surmuletus | reverse complement strand
CACACTGATGTTAGACTGGTCACATTAGTTGCTACTCTGGTCACACTGGTGTTAGACAGGTCACACTGGGTGCAGAGTTGGAAGTGGGAGGAAGGGGGTCTGACCTGGTTGTTGTAGTGGTTGCATTGGGGTGACACTGGTCGCACTGATGTTCCACTGGTCAGGCTGATTGTTACAATGGTTGCATTGGTGTTTGGTGTCTGTGGCAGCAGATGGAGATGATTTCCGCCTCCATGTGCTTCCTCCTTATTTCTCCAGAGGTTGAAGAGATGCACCTGAGTGGGCGTGGCTTCAGTCATGGCCATCACATCAGCTCCTCCCATCACCTTTAAATCCCTTTTGGTGACAGTTTCCACAAAGCACCAAAGTTCATGACTGGAGTCACCTCATGCTCTCACAAGAAACAGCAGAGCCTGCACCAGGTTTAATGTTTACTGTACCTCCTCCTCCTCCTCTTCTTCCTCCTGCGCCCCCCCCTTCCTCCCCCTTCCAACTCTGCACTCAATTACGGTAGATTATGACAAACATGATGACCTTAAACTACATTTGTGACTTCGAAGGAGTAGATCCGTCATTAACAGCAGCTGTCCAGAGGATGCAAATAAACCAGGATCTGCACTTCGATGAGAGCTGGAGCCTCAGTGTTGGAGTCCAGTCCAGTCCCTGCTGCTCGTGCTCACCCTGACTCATAATGACGAGGACAGCAGTTGTGTGTTGTACACTTTGCTGTGCTGGTGGCTGGTTACACTGGTAACTGTGTTACTGTCGTAGAGCCTGATGTGGGTGATGTGTGTGAGCTGTTTGTGTCTGACAGTGTGTTTGTTTGAGATGATGCTCCTGATTAGACATCTCCTCCTCTTCTTACAGACAACCTTTTTTTATATCTGTATAGTTTCAGCAACAACTCTATTCTGAGCTGTTTCTACTGGAAAGGCACTGAATGCACACTCCTCTCTCTCTGTCGCTGTCTGTCTCTCTCCCTCTCTCACACATCATCATCCAACATGTCTGACTACACACACACACACGCACACACACACACACACACACACACACACACACACTCTCATCTGGAGCGGTGAGGGAGTGTGTGTGTGTGTGTGTGTGTGTGTGTGTGTAGTCAGACATGTTGGATGATGTCATAATCCTGCTGCTTCTCTTTTGCAGACCTGCTTCCTCGCTGCCTCAGCATCCACTGATGAACACACAGTGGATGCTGACCCTGACCCTTGTGGTTGGAAATGACCCGTGTGTGTTCTCCATGTGTGTGTGGTCACACTGTCCTTGTCTGTGCGTCCTCTTGCCTGTCCATCTGTGCTTTGATTCATATTTTTATCTGAAACAGATGAAGTATGAAGGTACTGTGATGTGTGTTTCACCTGCTGCCTTCACTGCCTGTGTAACACAGCCCCCTCTCCTCCCCCTCCCTCAGGTGTTGGTCTGCTTTGAGTTGACTGGTCATTATGCTGATGCAGCTCTGTAGTATCAAGGTCAGTGCCCCCCCACCCACCCACCCACCCAACCTGCTGACCACCACGCTGCTCCCACTTTGTCTGTTGGCTTCAGCCATCATGGAATTTAATGTGTATTCACTCTCATGTTTGAATAGTTTCCTGATGGATCTGAAAAATGGTAACAGTCAGGTTGCCTCTACCACTCACCGTCACGCTGACACAACGTCACACTTAAACAGCATCACTCTGACACAGCGTCACCCTGACACAACATCACATGGAGACAGCGTCACGTTGACTTGTCACACCCACACGTCACACTGACACAGCGTCGCTCTGACACAGTGTCACACTTACACATCACACTGACACATCTTCACTTTGACACACTGACACATGCAACTGCATGATGTGTTTTGCCTTGCATGCAGATGAGCTGTCTTCATCGCACAATACACACCACACAAACAAATACACGAACACGCACGCACACACATTTACCATGGTTTCTTCGCTCGTCTTTCCACTCAAACATGAAATGAAAATCGCATGTAAGACTAAAGGTGAAGCCCACTGCATGTGAGACATACTTCACACCACACTGGCTAGCTGAGTGTGTGTTGAGTGTTTGTTGCTAGTCTTTTAAGCTTTTAGAAGTTGACACTTTTCTCACTTTTTTTACGGCAAAGCTCGTTGTAGAGCTGTTTGATTACAGGAGCTCAGAGGAGGGTGGGACATCCCCGCCCTGCTAGCTGTCAGGTGTACGGGGGTGGGGGTGGGGCTGGGGGGCAGAGAGGCTCGTGCCGTCATCATATCGCTCTCTGTCTCACGCAGTGGGTGGAGTTTGCCCGTATCCACCACAGCTTGTCTTCACATCCAATGTTAGACCATGAAGAGCTCGTTAGCAGGAACGACAGCTCTGCTCCCAGTGAGTCAGTGGAGAAGCAAAAACAAACACGACTGAAAATACTTTAAAATACAGTCATACTAAAAAAATACATACAATCTAGCTTTTTTAAGATACTGTCTTGCTCATTTTCAAATTTAGTATATGAATTCAAGTGCGATTATATATAATTAATAAAATGACTTCAACGCACGCAACGACCCCATGGTCCGGCCCCGTGTTGGTGACGCCTGCGTTAATCAATGTGAATTTATTGTGACAGAGGAGAACCTCGTCCTTGTTTGTCTCTGATCAAATCTCCGTCTTGCTGCGTGCTGCCTTGCAGAACTTGTACCAGAACCGGTTCCTGGGCCTGGCGGCCATGGCCTCCCCAACCCGCAGCAGCCAGACCCGGCAGCGCTGTAAGGACCGCCACAGCTACGGTCCAGAGAGCTACGCCAACGCCGTCAACGGCCTGAGTCAGGAAGCCTTTGTGCTGGGCCGGGCCCGCTCCACCAGTGACACTGACCTGGTGTCCCCAGACGCCCGCTCCACCCTCACCATCAGCTCCTCCCACTACACCATCGGCCAGTCCGAGGACCTGCTCATCACATGGGACATCAAGGAGGAGGTGGATGCTGGGGACTGGATCGGCATGTACCTGCTGGGTGAGTTGGGCGTGTGGTGGCGCCCCCTTTCTCTCACCGCTTGATACTTCAGGCACAGGTATTGTAGAACTACCTGTAGACATCATGCCAAACCGTCCTCAGAGCTGTGTGCCTCCCCCTCTCCTCCCAGATGAGCCCCTGTCTGAGAACTTTTTGGACTACAAGAACCGAGGCATCAACGGGTCTCACAGGGGGCAGATCGTTTGGAAGATCGACTGTAGTTCCCACCTCAGTGACTGTAAGTAACCAAAGCTTTCCCAAGAAAACTTTCCTCCATGAAATGAGTGTGTCTACTTCCAGCATGAAGCTTTGGCACTGTGTGAGTGTCCCTTGTCTCCTCACATGGACGGAGATTCAGTCACAAGACACACCACCATCACACCACTATCACACCAACATCATGCCACCATTACACCAACATCACACCAGCATCACACCGACATCACAACATCACCGCAACATCACACCACCTTCACATCAACATCATGCCACCATTACACCAACATCACAACAATATCACAACAACATCACAACAACATCACACCAACATCAAACCAACATCACACCATCTTCACACCAACATCATGCCACCATTACACCAACATCACACCAACATCACACCAACATCAAACCAACATCACACCACATCACACCAACATCAAACCAACATCACACCACATCACACCACCTTCACACCAACATCATGCCACCATTACACCAACATCACAACAACATCACACCAACATCACACCAACATCAAACCAACATCACACCACATCACACCAACATCATGCCACCATTACACCAACATCACAACAACATCACGGCAACACCACCCCAACATCACACCACATCACACCACCTTCACACCAACTTCATGCCACCATTACACCAACATCACAACAACATCACAACAACATCACGCCAACACCACGCCAACATCAGAAACATCAGTCCTCATTGTGTGTTATTACAGCTGCTGCTTGTGAACTTCAGCTAAACGTTTACAACTCTGCTTGTGTGTGTCCTGTGTAGCGGAGACGGTGGTCTGCTTCAGGTATTATCATGGTGTGACTGGCGCTCTTAGGGCGACCACTCCCAGCGTCACAATAAAGAAGAGCCCGGTGCCGGTGAGTACCTCACGTTTCTGGTGGGGGGGGGTCTGTGTGCTGCGATACTCCTTCCAGGCAGATGAGCCACATGACTGCGTGTGGCTTCAGTCTTGGAGGGACAGTGAGGGATTTGCAGCTTCTCTACGAATGTGGAACATGTGGAACATCTCCTCCTCCTCCTCTCATGCTGTTACACACATACATCTATCCTCAGCAGGCTGGCTCCCTTTAACACACTCTTGTGGATTCTGAGGGTTGGATTCTGTAAGCAGGACGAGCCCAGCAGGACTTTAACCTCTGCACTGATAGCATCAGTGGGAGGAGCCTGTGAGAGGTCCATCAAAGTCCTGCAGGTCCGCTGCCGGGTCCGCTGCCGGGTCCACAGCGTGCCGATCGTGTTTCCTTGTTTGCCCTCTCATTCTGCTGCTGTGGGCACTTTGGAAATGCTGATGGGCTCAGAACCTGATCCCCTCTCACTTCTCTCTTACTTCTTGAGGACAAACCAACAAAGATCACCTCCGGGGGTTGGGGGGGAGGGTGTTGGGGGGCCGGCGAGGTCCAGGTGGGAGAAGCAGCGGGTCAGAGGATGTGAGGGCAGCAGGCAGAGAGGACGTGGACACACAGGAGCCTGGTGGAGAACATTCGTTGGACGTCTGTGTCTGTGTGTGTGTGTGTGTGTGTGTGTGTGATGAACGCCATGTGTCTCCAGCTGGGACTGCTGTCTCCTCGGCAACCGGAGAGCGGGAATAGGACCAAGTTCTGCTGGACGGCCCGGGTAACCATAAATGTTTCCCTCTTCCACATGGAGGTCTGTGTTCGTGGATCTGCTGTTTCTCCCGTGTTTGTAGGCTGTTAGTGAGGTTTTACTTACTTAGTATTACATTTAATTGATTAATTGATTTAACTGATTATTATAAAGAAACTGATAAAAGATTGATGAACAATTGAGGGAGGCTTGGATTTGTGATATCATTTGAGCCAGTCGCGATTGAGTTTGAGAGAAAATCAGATTTTTCATGAAACAGATTTGACCATTCAGGAGTTTGACTAAACACCGGAGTGTTTCCGGATCAGACACAATGTAATCTAATTTTTTCAAGCACCATCTTCATGGAGGAAGTGTGTGTGTGTATGTGTGTGTGTGTGTGTGTGTGTGTGTGTGTGTGTGTGCACCACAAACGCTGAAAGCAGGATGTAAAAGCCTTCTTCAGTCTGATCGATGGTCGTTACTCACTGGAAATGCAGTAGAAGCTTCCAACTGATACATGTGTCTCCTCCCTGCTCTCTCTCCACACACACACACACACACACACACACACACACACACACACACACACACACATACACAGTTTGTGTGTAAGGCTGGCTGTGGTCGGGGGAGGGGCCCTGCTACTGTTTAAAAACCCTCTACGTCATTAAGACATTCTTACACAACACTCAGAACTCTCAGACATTGTACGTGTGTGTGTGTGTGTGTGTGTGTGTGTGTGTGTGTGTGTGTGTGTGTGTGAGCGCACCTGTGTGTGTGTGTTATATGAAGTGCGCTGCGGTGTGACAAACCGACCTTCCAGCCCTGGAGGAAGGCGGTGCTGCAGCGGGACTGTGTCAGCCTGCAGATTAGCATCTCATTAGACTGAATTGGTCCAAGCATCTGTCATTCCCTCATCCTTTATCCCGTTGTTTTCACTGGCTGTGTGTGTGTGTGTGTGTGTGTGTGTGTGTGTGTGTGTGTGTGTGTGTGTGTGTGTGTGTGTGTTTGGCAAATTTTATTTCACGTCTGACCTGACACCACCATATTTGTTCAACATGAGATCCAAAGTATCTCCATGTTTGTCCTCGCCTGGAGATGAGGCCTCCTAAGGCTGCAGCCTCCAAGCTGCTACAGGAACTTTGCTGTCTACTGGTTTTACACAATTTCCAGTAACAGAGTTGCACTCTGGATTGTGAGGGCAGCAAAGAAAGAGGAATAGAACTATGAAGACAAAGTTTGGTTTCTATTCAGATATGAACCAATGCAGCGGCCTGAGGCCAGACGACTCAAACTAAATATCCGCTAATATCAGAGCAGGTTCTCAGGTAACATCTACACCATGGATGTAACATCTACACCATGGATGTAACATCTGCACCATGGCTGTAACGTCTGCACCATGGATGTAACGTCTGCACCATGGATGTTTAAAGGAAAAGCTGCACACACGCACATGGAGAATCATTTCCGTCTCCTCTTCTGTAGAGCGGAAATGTAACCTACCGTTGATTAGCTTTAGTGATCGCCCGCTAACAAAACAACATCTTAAAGTAAACACTGATATATGTGAGAACTCGAGGCAACACAAACTTCAAGCTGCGCTGTTACCACCTCTGTGAGTTCCTCACACAGGTCCGGCTGTGTGTCTTTGAGGTGCTTCATTAAGTTTGTCGTGTTCATTTCTTTAGTCGGCAGCACTTCTGCTGTTTTGTTTATTTATTAAAACTGGTTGCGAAGGTCCTGCACACGCCATCTTAAGGCAGCTCACACACGTAGAGCCACGACAATAAACAAATGCAGCCAGCGGTGTTTGTGTGAGCGAGTGTCTCTGTCTCTCTCTGCGATATTTAATCGATAAATCGATATTTTTGACAACACTAGTGTGTGTGTGTGTGTGTGTGTGTGTGTGAGTGCAGGTGTTGAAGCCCGTGGTGAGTCCTGAGGTCAACCATGGCCTGGGCAACAGGAGGCTCATCAACTTCTCCCTGTCAGGTAAACGCTCACCTCCGCCGCCTGTCCTCAGCTGGACTTCTGGCTGAAGGGGTGTGACTAACAGAACATCTGTGTGATGGATCACTTTCCATGACCTCCCCCTCAGACTTCCAGGCACTGGGTCTGAAGAAGGGCATGTTCTTCAACCCAGACCCGTACCTGAAGCTTTCCATCCAGCCCGGCAAACACAGCATCTTCCCCTCGCTGCCCCACCATGGCCAGGAGAAACGGTCCGGGGTGGTCTGCAACACCGTCAACCCGCAGTGGAGCACAGAGGTAGCGTGTGTGTGTGTGTGTGTGTGTGTGTCTGTGCGTGTGTGTGTGTGTCTGGCTGGAATTATGTTTTTTTTTTTTGTTTGATGGTGATTCTTAAGGGAGCAACAATTAACCTTATGAAACTGCTTTGTCCTGCATAATAGAGATGCACCGATCCAGTTTTTACCGATCCAAACCGATACCGGTACCTGTGCTGAGCGTATCGGCCGATATCCGATATCCGATACCGATCCGATACTACTGTTGAATGAATGAACTGTATACTTTGCCCTGTGAGTGAAGGTATCAGGCTTGACATTAGCCTTGTTAAAAAAAGGTAACAAATTAATACAGATATAAATGTACTTAATACTATTTATTA
>CAESWR010000259.1:712856-735390 GCA_903171835.1 Mullus surmuletus | reverse complement strand
GTTGCTGTGTATGATACTAATTAAAAGGGAAAAAAAGATCTGAACGCTGGATAGGCGTCATTCATCCGATATCCGATCCAGCTAATTTGTCAATATTGGAGCCGATATCCGACCCAAATATCGGATCGGTGCATCCCGACTGCATATTGCAATTCCCATGATGCCCATGACAAAAACAGGGGGGAAAAGAACAGTGAATAAGTAAAGAACAACAAAAATGGGGGGGTGATCAATACTTACATATATGAATATTGTAATCATAATAATAATACGTTTTCACTATATAGTGCTTTTCAAGACACTCAGACACTTTACAGAAGCAATCATTTAAAAAGGAACTAAAAACAATGAATTGGAATAAAGTAAAACATGAAAAAAACATAATGCAGGGAATGAATAAGACATTATACAGATAGATATGTACATATACATGGTCACACACTACCAATACTAATATATATGTTTTTCAATCATGATAGGAATAGTTTTTGAGGAAATCCTCCATTTCAAAGGGATGTGGCCTCTGTGACGCCCCCAGTGTGGCTCTTCGGTGATGCTGCCCAAGCTCTGGCAGACAGATGTTACAGGATCCACCTCCCGCATCAACTTACAGCCTCTCAGCTGCTATTATGGGATGGCTTTTATGTCAGATCGATATTCAGCGAAGTCGTCTGAGCAGCAGCAGAGACGTTCATCTCTTGGTTTGTTTGTGTCAGTGCCATGTGGAGGGATACGTTCTCTGTAGGGCATCCAGCCATCACAAAGCATTGCCATTCCAGTTCCAGCTGTCAGCTGTTGCTCCAACATGATGCGGCAGAAAACTCAGAACCTCAGTTGCTCTGGAAAGGCTGAAGACCAGCGCTGTGGTTTGGTGGTGTGGTGGCCTGCCCCGTGTGCTCACTATGGTTAGCACACGGGCTCCATAGGCTTTAGCACTGTGGTTGCATTCAGGCGGCTAACTATGGTTAGGAGTGTGCATCTCTCCAATACATGATGAACCGATACGTATCTCGATTCATGAGGTACGATACGATTCAGGAACGGGATATTTTAAGTTAGAACGATTCAGTTCAGTATGTTTCATTTCACTTTAATCGGGTATGAATCAATATGATAGTTCCTTGTTTAAAGTAAATGAACATACGTTTATACTATAAATGTGGTATTACTTGCATTCAAATACATTTATGAAATACTAGAGAACAAATGTAGTCGTTTTTTAATTCTGACACATGTCATTGTTATTCATGTAACATATTGCACTGTAAGAACTTTACAGAGCCTCTCTGGCATGAAAAACAAACTATATACAAGTTCACTCGAAGCATAAAACAGAGCTTCAAACCTCTGGAAATCTGTGGAGCCTCAGGTTGCACATCACATTTCATAAGACATCTGCAAATTCTTCAGAAAACAGAACATAAAGTGGCAAACTCGCTCTCCCTTATTGGAGGGAGAGCGAGAGTTTGCCACTCTCTTTTGCCACTCTCTCTTGTTTATCAGAGAGCGAGAGAGCCGCAGACAGGGAGCAGCCAGAGCGCCACATCAGCAACAACACACCGCTTCACACTGGAATGTGTGTCTGTCTTCTATTAACGGAAGCTCTTATGAATTATGAATTTGGGCTCTTTCTCTTTTTCCAGTATGTGTGATCAATGTTGACCTTGATCGTGTCGATTTGTTGGCGATCCATTATCCTCTCAACAACAACAGCAGTGTCACATTCTCTCTTCCTCTGCATCCTTTACCTCAACCAACCAGCACGGTGAGCATCTGTGACCTGTGAGGATGCTGGTGGTCAGGGAGACGTGTGGCATCTTATCCAGAACTGTCTGAAACCCTCCAGACCAAAGGTGTCCACGTTGGTCCCAAACACGCTCAGCTGTGAGCGCTGATGCTTCAGCAGCTTCCAGCTCGGTCGCAGCTCTGCTGCTGGTTTCTTCTGCGAGGATTTCTTCATTGTGTCTGTGGCGGCTGCTCGGCCTCCTGTCATGTCCTAGTCTGCTGCAGCTTCATTTCACTGCTCCTCCGTCTGACAGTAACAACCCACCCACCACGCACGCACACACACACTCACACACACACACATACTCACACACTCACACACACACACACACACACACACACACACAAACACACACACTGCTCTGTCTGCTCTCCCCTGCTTCATGGTGCGAACTATTCACTGGGACTCCTCTTCATCCTCCTGCATCATCATCATCCGGCAGAGCATCAGCCTCTGTTTGCCTCCTCATCTTCCTCACCACCACCGAGTCTTTTCAGATGCAATTCTAAGCACTGAGGACGTCGGCCCACATTTCTCTCATTTCTCCTCCCTCTTGAAATTTTTCGCTTAAACCCTGTTTGCTCATAATGAGTGTGTGTCCTCCAGACATCACAAGGCCCTCAGACTTGAGCACACAGGACAAACAAACACGGTGTGCTGCCTGTGCTGACGGGATGAAATGCAGCTTCATGACCACATAAGAGTAACGAGCACACAGGCTGAGACTTCAGGCTTTCTTTAATAATTGATGGTGGAAAACATGCAGGATGTAGGATGCAGCAGGCAAATCAAAGCCTCCATTCACGGGGTCTGCAGCACATCAGCCCAGTCCAACCCAGTGGAGCCTGTCTGTGAACACACAGCCGATGATGTCACAGTCATGTCATCTGCGCACGTCTGACCTGCAACACAAAGCAAGTTTGAGACCCCTCACCTGGGGCCTCGAGGACCTGCATTGATTTCCTACTCACTGCGAGCTTACACTGACATCCATCCATACACTGAGGCACTCACACACTGAGGACTCACCTCATGTTAGGGAAGACGTTTGGCCTTTCATCCAAAGGCTTCTTCAGCTGTGACATTTGGTGGAGGTTCAGGTGTTTATAAAGGTGTTTATGTCGGTCTCACATGAAGTGGTCGTTGGGCCAGACACATTAGGGCTTTAGGTGGTCCTCTGGGTTGTTGGTCCTATGGTGGATCTTACCCCTCCCAGCCCTATTGGGTGAGTTGATGGGGTCACCTGAGTGAAGGTTGTAAAATATGGTTTCAATTTCTGGGGAGGGATCTGAGGACAGCATCGTCTGTGGGTGGCAGGTGGAGTCTGAGGTGCCATGCGTTTGGCTGCATTGTGCTGCACTGACTGCCCTCCATTGCACTGCCCTGCTCTGCCCTGCACTGCCCCCCACTGCACTCTTCTGCACTGCACTGCACCGACTGCCCTGCCCTCCATTGCACTGCCCTGCCCTTCCCTGCAATGCGTTGCGCTGCACTGCCCTGCACTACAGACAGCACATTACCTTGTGTCTTGGAATCTTGTCCTCAGGATGGAGAAGCTTCTTCCTCAGAGTGTTGCTGGGCTGGAGGTGTCCTGGGGTCTGATGGGTGTTAAAGCTCCTTCTCGGTTTCTCTGAAAGCCCTGCCACTAGTATTTTCTAGTTTATTTGTTTTCTACTTTGGTATCTGCACTTTTTTACCTGCTGTACCTGCTGCTGGTGCACTGTAATTTACCCATTATGGGATCAATAAGGAACTATTCAATTCTATTTTATTCTATTCTTTTGGGCACCATCTTTCTTCTACTTTCTGGGCTTCTTTGCTGTTTTGTGTGTGTGTGTGTGTGTGTGTGTGTGTGCTGCTTGACAGATGATGCACATTTGCTCTCACCTTCATGTTTGTGTTTGTCCTGCTTGTCGCTCTACAGTATTTTCTGTCTTGCAGAGGTTCAGCTTTGTGTCTTTGCCCACCGACGTGCTGGAGATCGAAGTAAAGGACAAGTTTGCCAAGAGTCGACCGATCATCAAGCGCTTCCTTGGTAAACTATCGGTCCCTGTGCAGAGGCTGCTGGAAAAACACGCTATCGGGTAACACAGACACGCACACAAACACACACATTAATCGTGTGCGGTGTTTCTGTTCTTTGAGTATGGTGTTGGAGCTGAGCAGGTGTTCCCACACTGCCGATAAGATGCTGAGTGGGGGGGGACACTCACATTCAGAGACCCCCCTGTGTGTTTGGGTCCATAATCCACCTATACCAGTTGGCATGATGTCACGCCCTGCTGAAGTGGCGTGCTTCGTACAGCGCTGTGATGGCGTTTACGCGTGGAGATGGATGTTTTTGTGAACATGCTGGTGTGGATGTGAATTTTGGGGTAAATGGAGGAGGTAGAAAGTTAGTGCACCCACACCCGGGTGCATGTGGGCGGGGTCTGAGTCTCACGTGTCTGTCAGATTTGAGGAATGAATTAATGAACTATCCTTAGCTGAATGTTTATGACGGCAAAGTGATATGGCTAATCATCACTCATGCTTTGTCCCTCCGCTTTTCTACACATCTCACTGCTTTGCCTTTCTGCAGGGATCGGGTGGTGAGTTACTCTCTAGGTCGCAGGTTGCCGACGGATCATGTCTGCGGTCAGCTGCAATTCCGCTTCGAGCTCACCTCCTCCATCCACCCAGGTATGTGAGACATCAGACCATGCAGATGAAATGGCGAGGACTGCAGAGCATTCCATCTCTCCTAATCCTACTACTACTGTTTCCTGGTCCTACTTCTACTAAAACTGTTTCCTTTTTACTTCCTCTTGTTTTTCCACGGGTGGGAATATGGTAGCAACGAGCATTTGTCCTTCTCAGCTACTGTAGATACATCATGGAGCCAGGATTGCTTCTGACCGACCTCCTACATGACCATTCTAAGATCATAATAACAAAAAAAAAACGCATTGCAAGCATTGACACAGTATTTACATATACTTCTCAATATTATATTTAATTCCAAAAAATAAATGATGATTAGATACTGCTTCTTTAAATCACTCATTAACAAATAGACATTCTGAATGAGTAAGATGTTTTAGTCTGGGTTTGTTTTTAGCTGAATATTTTTGTTACTAGCACATGTGGACACTTACTCGGGGGATCCAGCATGGCAGCTGAGGGGCTGAGCACATTAGCCAACACATGCTTCATCGACTACGTTTACATGCACAAACAGGGTTGATCCTGTCTCCATGGTGATTGTAATCAATGGTGATCTGGCGATCAAAGCAGCCATGCACGGAGAAGGTCTGCTACAAACCCTGCTTGGCGTAACTTCCCGCTCCCGTTTTTGTGGATCTGTCTATCCCGCTACTTTCTAGCGTCTCCAAATGCCAGGATGTTTGTGTCTTTCATCACACTGATGAAGTGATTGGTTTCCTCCTCACTCCAAAAGTGTGGCGTGGTGTTGCTCTCGCCTTTGGCCATGTTTACAAGGAGTTCCTGGACTCCAAAGACCAAGATTCCTTGCTGATAGAACATGAACACAACATTAATTCATCTTCCTTTGATGGAGATATCCCAGCATATGCATGATCAAATATATACCTTAGAAAAGGCGTAACAGGGAATATGCACGTTTTTAAAAACCAGGATATGAGTATATTCCGTATAAGCTTGTTTCAGCTGCTGGTTTCCAACTTGGATCTAGCTTGGATCTAGCTAGATCTAGCTTTTATGACTATAGCTGAGAGAACGAACAAAGATTGACTGGCACTGACTCTATCATCCCTTCACTTGCAAACAAGACCCCAAGATACTAGAACTTCATCATTTGGGTTAAAGTCTTTGGTTTAAGCCCTAGCGAAGACCAACCCTCACAGAGTCGGACTTTCTGCCACGCACCAGAATGCAGCTGTCACTGGGCATACAGAGATTGGACTTCCACACAATGTTGCTGTAACGTGCCATCAATGCAAGCCCCCTCAACACTCGGAGCCCTTTCAGGACATTCTCATCTTGAACGATCTGCCATGTGAAGTTGTATGACTACATCAGGGATTCCCACCAAGGAAATCAACATTGATCCCCTACCACTCTCTGGCTCTGTCACTGCTCGAGATAGTGTGTTAGTCAGATACAGGAGTACCTGAAAGCTTTCCCTCCTTCGCCCAATCACTTCCCCATCCGTCAAATCCCATCCAAACTAATCAAACCAAAAGTAATTCTCCAGGTCAGCAACTCCCACACCTGTTGCTTTACTTTGGACACACCTGCCACAGCAGCCCTTCAGGTTCATCATTACTCTGTAACTGCCTGAGGACAACATGGCTGAGAAAGTACCTCTATTCAGTTAGACAGCTTCCCTGACACTGGATAACCCCACTGTTCAAGGTTTGCCCCTTGAGTCGACCAGACCAGTGGAAGCTTTAAGCACTGACCATTGTTGTTCAAAGTCCCCAGAATCCGCAAGGATGCCGGCAAAGCTTTACCAAAGGCGGGAGTTGAAGGTCTTTTGGACAGAATCCCCCTGTTCCCAATAGTCACACTGCACAGTTAGGCTTGCCAGGTCTGTCCCAAAGCTTCTTTTGGCACCACTAGATGGTGATCAGCTGACAGCTCTGCCCCTCTCTTCACCCGAGTGTCAAATACACAAGGTCTCAGATCAAATCATGAAACTGATCATAGGTCTTCAGTCTCAAGTGCTCCGGAGTCCTCTCCACTCACAACTCCTTTCAGTATCTCCACGACAGCTTGATACTCTGTTCGGTGCAGAGTTTAATGCAGATCTTAATTAACGGCTAAAACCCACCGCATACGGAACGGCTGCGCTCCGTTGCAGAACGGCAGCCTGATCGAATACGCAAGCATTATAATCAATGTGTGTGATTGCACACAATCCGCCCGCCGTCCGGCGCCGCTGCGGCTCCGTCGGATCAGATACACAAGGCTTCTATTTTTAGCAGCAGCCAGCAGCAGTGGAATTTGTGTGCGGCTACAGAGTAAAATATCCGGTTGATTTTCAAAATACAATAAAGTCAATACGTTGAACTGTACTTCAGGTGATAATGTGAGGGGTCAGGGTTCAACTCAAGAGTCAAAGGTCTTTCAGCGGTCATTTCACACCCTGACGACACGGTCAGCTGGTGGGTTTGTGTGGGAGGGAACGATGGTTTGTTGTGGGTGTGGGTGTTCCTAACACGACGATCTCACCTCCTGAGATCTCGTGAGAGTCTCGGTAGATCTCGTGAGATCTCGCAAGCGGCTCTCCTCCGCCTGCCGCAGCGGAGCGGATCCGGTGGGCGCTGTATGCTTGCGATTTCGATCCGCCTGCCATTCCATAGCGGAGCCGCATGCGGTGGAATCCCGGCGTAATAACGCTCTACCCCCGCACTAACCACTGCTCCTTCCCCCACATCTAAGTGAAGTTCCACATCCTCAAAGTCAAAGTTCCACATTCTACATTCCACCCATGTCCAGTTCGTCCAGATCTCCTGACTCCAGCAGTGTTGGTGATGGCTCCCGTAGAGGTGTCCCCACACAGTCTATTAAACAAAGCTAAATGTGATCTATTCTTGTGTTTGTTCTTTCTCATATCTTCAATTGTTGTCTTTGCAGACGACGAGGAGGTCTCCCTCGTCATAGAACCAGTGTGCCCTGAAGGAGAAAATGCAGCAGATGTCAACCATGCACCTGATGATGACACACTAAGTTTAGGTCCCGACATGCCTGACCTGCCTCTGGATTGTCCTCCTGACCCTGGCACCTCTATACCAGCAGCCGCTGAAGCTTTGGAGGTGCATGGAGCTGAGGAGGGGGGGGCAGAGGCAGAGCAAGTCACCATGGAGGAGGAGACCACTCTGAGGGAGGAGCTGCCTTCTACTGAGCCTCAGGTTCAACTGCACGACAGGGGATCAGCTGAAGGACCGACGGAAAACACTGGAGAGGAGGCAGAGGAAGGAGGAGAAGGGGGGAGAGAGGAGCAGCAGCAGGAAGAAGAAGAAGAAGAGGGTGGGCAGAGAGAAGTCGGACAGGAAATACAAGCAAAGCCTGATGAGTCTGATGGGACAGTAGCAAGAAGTGCTGCTGATGAGCGTGTCGAGGCCCCCACAGAGGGTCCAAGCCCCTCACAGGAGGCCCCCACAGAGGGTCCAAGCCCCTCACAGGAGGCCCCCACAGAGGGTCCAAGCCCCTCACAGGAGACCCCCACAGAGGGTCCAAGCCCCTCACAGGAGGCCCCCACAGAGGGTCCAAGCGCCTCACAGGAGACGCCCGCAGAGACTCGGTCCCAGGATGAAGGAAGCAGCCCCCCCTGTGCCTGCCAGTCCCTCTTCACAAACTACGACTCACATGGTCCCGCTCGCAGAAAAACCCGTCCCTGCTCCTTACCGGTGTCGGAGCTTGAGACCGTGATCGCGTCAGCCTGCGGAGAGCCAGAAACGCCGCGCTCGCACTACATCCGCATCCACCACCTCCTCCACAGCCTCCCCTCGGCGCAGCAACGCGCCCCCAGTCAGGAGGAAGAGGAGGGCGGGGAAGAGGAGGAGAGCAGTACAACACAGCACACAAACGCCACATCGCCAACACTGAAAACCTCTAAAGACAGAGATGATGAGGACGAGGACGAGGACGAAGACACCACCAGATCTCCTTCTCAGGTAGGAGCACTGCTCCCATTATTAGGTCAAGTACACAATTAAATGTCATTTCATGTCATCAATTATCAAGCATCTACCATTGTGATATTTCAGTGTTAACCCCAGTTCCTTCAAAAAACTTTCTCAATTGTCCATCAGGACGAAAAACGTCCCCTCCCTAAAATCGGCTGTAAGAATATCATATATATTTGACTTTATTCAACTTTAAATGAGTCAATCTCTGTGATCAACTTATATCAAATGTGAACTATTTGGGGGATTATAACCCCTTTATATGCCAGTGTGTTTACGTAACTCCATGGTAACAAACCAAATAATTTCCATAAAATGCAATTCAAGGAGAATTTTATTATTTTTTATTATTTTTTATTATTATTTATTATTAGAAGCTCTGATGGATCAATGATTGACAGCAACATTGAATTTAAGACATTCTTATTTCTTCTGCAGTGAGAGATTTTTATAGCAAATTCTCTTATTATTTTCTGGGGACAAAAAGCGTCTCCTTCCAAAAACTGCTGTAAAATATCATATACTGATAGTTTTTCCAATTATAAAATAGTAAGCCTTGTTAATCATCTTCAGCCTGAAAGATACAGCAAATATCAAATATTTTTTAAGGATTTTGACCCTCTGAATGGTCAAAAAACGTCTGGACAAAAAACATCCCCAGGAACTCTTAAGGGTTAAACCCAGTCCCAGCTGTGTGCTACAGTTTGTGCTTCTGTGCTGGTTTCAGGTGCCCGAGTGTCCGGGCCCCTGCTGCTGCCGCACGCTCCCACGCCTCACCAGCCTCTCCATCGAACGCCTGTCGGAGCTGAACCAGCTGCTGGAGGGAGAGGGAAGAAGAGGAGGAGGAGGAGGAGGAGGAGGAGGAGGGGGACACGCGGCCGTTAGGAGGATCTCTCTGTCTTGCCTGGACAGTGAGGAAGGAGACTCCAGTACGGGAGGCGGGCAGAGGCTCAGCCACAGGCCTCCAGGGGAGAACGACTGTGAGCTGTGTGACACCTCCTGCTACAGCACTTCCTGCTACAGCACCTCATGTTACAGCACCTCCTGCTACAGCAACTCGGGCTACGAGGGGCGGAGCCGCTTCTGCAGCCACACTCGCCTGTCCTCGGTGGACAGCAACCGTCTGTCCGGTAGCACGGTCTTCTCCTCGCAGGACGAAGACGAGGACGAGGAGAGCACCTTCGAGACGCCGCTGCCTGACGCCGGCCACAGCCCCGAAGCCCGGGAGCCGGGCGGGGGGGGCGAGAGGCGGCCCGGGAGGAAGGAGTCCAGGAGAGGAGAGCACGGAGAGCCAGCTGTGGCCGCGACCACTGGACCGAACGCCATGGGTGAGGTGACAATGCTGCTGGTGCTGCTGCTGGTGCTGGTGGTGCTGGTGGTGCTGCTGGTGCTGGTGGTGCTGGTGGTGCTGGTGGTGCTGCTGGTGCTGGTGGTGCTGGTGGTGCTGCTGGTGCTGCTGGTGCTGGTGGTGCTGCTGGTGCTGGTGGTGCTGGTGGTGCTGGTGGTGCTGCTGGTGCTGCTGGTGCTGCTGGTGCTGGTGGTGGTGTGCTCTGACAGGAGCTGTCACTCAGCCCACAGTTGGAGGGGCTTTGGTCTCTTGATTGGTTGCAGTGTTAGATCAGGGACTTTCAGTGTGTGTGAGTGTGTGAAGACAAACTTGCTTACTGTTTACACTTTGCTCTTATATGTTGCACACCCACATACACACACTCGAACACACTTCCATTTACGGGTAATCTGACCACAGCAATATTGCCGATACTGTACTGTTGTGCTCAAAAGGGGCTTAAACAATTGAAAGGATTAATTATTAAAAATTGATATTTTGACAGATGTTGATATTAAAATCAACAATCAGGAAATTATTGCTTAATAAATCAATATCTAATCAAGAAATGCACCTTAAAGGTGCGACGAGGCACCGCCCCAAAACCGGGGACTATCAATGAATTTTATCAGTCAGTTTCTTGGAGGATGAGTTGGTTCAGACCCTCTTTCACCAGTTTGTTATGAAGAATGTACACAACACACAGGACAACTGTGAACTAAAGAACAAGTTTATTGATGGACTCAACTGATTAATCAACACACCTTCAATATCCCTGAATTCTACAGTTTAATTTACCATAGCAATCAATCAACAATCAATTACAATGCAAGGAAAGTCTTTGGCACTGGTGTGTGTGTGTGTGTGTGTGTGTGTGTGTGTGTGTGTGTGTGTGTGCGTGCGTGCGTCACGGGTCCCGACAAGGCTCAGGGTAGCAAGTGTGTGTGTGTGTGTGAGAGAAGGTGTCTCTTCTGTACCGCCCCTCTTTTGGAGGTGGGGTCTCACGCTATGTCAAGATCCTGATGGCAAGATGGCGGACATGTGTGTGTGTGAGTGAGAGAGAGGGAAAGAGAGAGAGAGGACAGGAAAGAACCAAAGAGCCGCTGGCTCGGCGACGGAGTCGCGGCGAAGGAGTAATTAGGCTTCATCACGCACTGATGCAGGACAGACGTGGATCTGCCTCTGATCACTGGTTTCTCTCAGATAGAGATCAATGTTCTCACTTCAACACAAAGACACCACCGTCAGCGCGGCGGCCGAACACAAACACTAACGGATCGCTCCATCCGCGCGTAAACAAACATGCTAACACAATAAAGTGAACACCAAACTAGCTCTGCCCAGACGTGAGCCTCTTACTGTATGAATGGGGGGCTTCGCCTCCTGGCGGGACGCGGCGGCTGGTCCTGGCCTCCTGGCGCAGGATGCTTAGTGCTCTTCGCACTGGAAAGGGGAATCCCGTCTCGTCCAGCGAGGTCGGAGTTCGGCTGTTTACAGGATAAGTTGCTGCCTCCTTACGACGCGATACCGCTTCGACGGCGGGACACGCGGCGCAGGAATGGCGGAATTCCTGGCGATGATCCTCACTGAAGTCGCAGGATGCTGGAATGCGTCGGAGAGCGTCGTTCAAAGGCCCTTCGGTGTTTTATACCCAGTGGTGACGGGCGGGGATTCCCTGCTGGGCGCGGGGCGGCTCTGCCAAAATGGTTGTTGTGATTGGCTGTGAGGCGGCCGCACAAAGGATGCTGGGAAATGGAGTTTTGAGTTTGGATTTTGAGTTTTGGCGGTTCTCCGCGGTGACGGGTCCCTTTGTTCTCGGAGGACCTTTGTTCTCCACGTTTTTTGTCCCCAGTAAGTTTGCTTTAAACATCTGTCACTACAGAAAAAATAAGAATACATCAAATTCAATGTTCCTGCGAATCATTGACCATTTGAGGCTCTAATTATAATAATAATCAAATCCTCCTGAATTGCATTTATGGAAATTATTTGAGTTTTTGTATGTTTGTTCAATTAAAATACTAACCCCCTAAACTGGCATTTAGGGGGTTAAATAATTAATATTTCACATATATACTGTATATATTTCAGGCTGAAGTTGATTAAAAGGATTGACTCATTTAGTGGAAGAAAATATCAATATTAATATGAATATGTTATTTTTACATCAGTTTTACATCAGAGACGGGAAGTTTTTGGTCCTGCTGTGGAACGATTGATAAAGTTTCCTTAAGGAACTCTGAAGTGTTAATGGTGTTCAGGGCTGAACATGAGCTGCTGCTGCAGCTCAGAGAGGAGCCAGTGAGCGATGCTGTGGTGGTTGAGTGCAGCTATTTTCAGACTGCTGCAGCACATCAGTGTGTAAATGATATTTGTGTGTGTTTGTGTGTGTGTGTGTGTGTGTGCGTGCTGGTTTTGTGGCTGTGCTGGGCAGCAGCTCTGCTGGAAGACAGAAGAGAATGCGTTGAAATCAGGTGGCCGTCCTGTGAGCAGCGTGGCTTTGCTTCTCACTGTGAAGAAGCTGGATCATGTGACGTGTCTGACGTGTCTGCGAGGCCTCAGCTGCTCCTCGCTGGCTGTGATCACGCCCCAGTGTGGGATGATGGGTCCCCCCCAGCAGGGACCACCCCCTCCTTCATGCACCATCTGAACACACTCCATCTCAAAGCATGTCACACTGTGGATTAATGAGTGTGAGGGATATGACATTTCAAAAGTGGAATATGTTCAGACGGATTTGATCACAGAATGTGATAAAAGGGCCAATGAGGAGAGGCGACTACAACATGCCTTCACCATTTGAAGGTTGTGACCCCTCCTGACCTGAGCTGAAGTCCTCACATCCTGTGCACACAGCAGATGGACTCAGCAGGTGCAGTTCTGCTGGATGTTCAACCACGTCATGGTGACACTTAGGCCTTCACAATGTGGGGAAAAATATGAATGAGAATTTATTAGCTTAGAATTATGAGTTTCTGCCGTAACTTTTTTTCTCACCAAGTGTCAATTTTATTACACACATGAACCATGACGAAACAGTCCAGTCCACTGCTGGACTCCACTCCACTAAAACACCACTCCCTGCTGCTTTAGTTTCGTTGTATGCCTCGTACAATGACAATAAAAGTCTGAATCTGAATCTGAACTTGGATCTGAACCTGAATCTGAATCTGAATCTGAATCTGAATCAAAACAAATTTGCAGTACCAAGCATAGATTTTTTTTTTTACACCAGCAGCACATTGAGCATCGCAACAAGCCTGTAAACATAAAGGCTTCAATGAATACAGAAAATAAACATTCGACGAGCCATTTCAGTACAATAGGCTACCAAAAATAGTGACATATAACACAACATAGCCCTGATACAGGTTCTATCTGATCATGATCAACCCTTAAGAGTTCCTTAAAAAAAACATTGTCAGTCATCCCCTAAAAACTGCTGTAAAAATAACACATAATAAAGGTTTTTTCCACTTTAAAGGAGTAACTCTTTTTTAAGACTATAATGACATGTAGGCTTTAATAAGCCACAATTGTTCTGGAAACAAATAAACTAAAATATGTTGTTACGAACACAGTAAATATTGTCATTGCTTTAAAAATCCACAATGTTTTGTACATATTTTTACCTTCGCGGGCCGCCATTATTTTACATGCTCAGTGCATTCTGGGAGTGATGACGTCAAAAGGTTGCAATGGGAGAAGAGCCATTTACACCAATGGCCATCCTTTGCTCCACGAAGGAATATGTTTAATCATTCAACGATAGCTGGAGACTTATGCTAACCTTGATCAGGTGCCACAAAAATGAGAGCTCCTGACAACAAACATAACTTGTCAGTTACTGGGGACAAAAGACTGCTGTAAAATATCATATATTCATATTTTTCCCAACTTTAAATTAGTCAGTTTTGTTAATCAGATTCAGCCTGAAAGATACACATCATATATCAAATATTTTTTAGGGATTTTGACCCTCTCAGTGGTCAAAAAATGACTGGACAAAAATTGTCCCCATGAAGGGTTAAAACATGTCAATCAACATGCTGCCGCCACAGCTTCAGTGTCTGGAGAAAAGGAGTTTGTTAATTGCCAATTTAAATACAGTATCAGCAACATTGCTGCAGTTAGATCACCCGTGTCTTACCCAGATACAGCAGCTCTTTTTTCTGATTGGCTGATATGTAGCAACATGTTATTCTTTGATTGACTGGAGCCTGTTAGTGTCTTGCCACTCGTTCCACTGCATAGCGGTGTGACTCGGTGGGCGTTACATCATAAATGTTTATGCATGAGAACACGTGACGAAAAGGCACTTTGTCATTGGCTGGACAGACAAAGCGCGTGACGAAAAGACGCCTTGTCATTGGCCAAACGGGCCAAACGCATGACTCACAGGAGAAAGTAGTGGCGTTTGTGATGCATTCGGCTCGTAAAATGACATGAGAATTGAAGTCATTTCAAAATTGAATCGGGCACAGGGGTGAATGGAGTTCGCGACTTGAGCGTGATTTATTCAGTGCTTGCTCTCCAGCCTCTCTCCAGCTGCTCTCCATGCATCTCCCCCCCCCGCCTTGCTGGGATGTGAGTGACGGTAACCTGTGCCCTGCTGTCTCTCTGGTGTCCCGTAGGCTCAGGCTCTCCCCCCCCCGCCGGCCAGCCTCCGGTCCTCCGAGCCGGCCTCGAGCTCACCCATTACCCCGCTGCCTCTGAGCAGGAGGCCTTACCTCCAAGTAAGAACCCACATCCACTCTTACTCTGGAGTCACGCATCTCTTCCTGTGCATGTGTGTGTGTGTGTGTGTGTGTGTGTGCTTTTTCTGTTCAAAACATCTTTGTGCCGTGACGCCAAATCACACCTCATCCTCCTTCCATCCACGTCACCTCTACTGCAGATGCACAGCAGTCACTCAAAGGTGTTTCAGCGTTCAAAAGATTCATTCACACACACGCATGAACACACACACACTCTTTCTCTCTCCCTCTCTCTCCCTCCGCTAAGCTGGACGAACAAGCGTTTCCAAACTGGCTGAGTTTGTCTTTGTCTGCACGCGGCCGACACACATCCAACTTGTATGGAAGTTTTGCGCTGTCCTGACAAGTCACCAGATATAAACACCAGTGATGGGGGTAACGCGTTTTTGTGTTACAAAGTAATGCTTTACTGTAATCACATTACATTTGTCTGTGACGCAGACATGTAACGCATTACTGTTGATAACATCAGTAATCACATTACAGTTACAAATCAAAGAATGATCTCGTTACTTGTGCTTCTCTACGGGAGGACATATGGTGTGGAAGTAAATCTGTGTCATCTGATCTTGAATTTGAATTTCTTTAGTTGAATTCTTTTAAGCGTCAAAATCAGACTTTGAATTTCAAAAAAAAATTTTGTCTCAAAATACTTGGATTAATTCAATATAAAGAAATCAACATCTAAAATTCGGTGTAAAATAAAATTCAACACAAAAACTCCAGTGTCAAAAAATTCAGTGTAACATCCAGGTAAGCAGGGAGGAGCGATCGATCCCTGGCTCAGTCATCCAATGCTGAGCCCACTCTCCAGGCCTGGACCTCAGCGTGTGGGTGAGTGAGTGTCTCAATGTCTCCTCGGCGCTAACCAGGAGGTTTGAGTGCGGCACACGTCAGTGTGGCGAGCAGCAGCAGAATTAGTTGCTCATGAGATGCGACGCTAACTAGTGGCACATACGGGTGAAATGTCGGCGTTTATAACACGGTGATTGTGACCGTGTGTTTCGTTCGTGACGCATGATAGTAAATACCCGTAACATTAGTTTGTGTTAAGCTGAATAAAGGGGCTTGTGTTTTCATTGGGGCAGAGCTAAGTGTTAGTAAGCAGCAGACATCAGCTGTGGCGTCACAGCCAGTGACACACGATTCACATCTTCAACCTGGTCTGAAAAAGCTTCTTAAATGAATGCAGCTGTTGGTCTGTGGACGATGATGCTGTAACTTCCTGTCTCCTCTCCTGTAGGAGGCTGAGAGGAAGCATCAGGCCAGTGAGATGTGGCCTCCTCTGACACAAGAACTGAGGTCCATCAGTCAAACATTCGACATGCACCTCTAATGGAAAGGTCAATAGGTCATAGAAGTGATAGGACTTAGATTAGCTCATTGGACGCTCCTGAGTTTTTCCACCATCCGATGGTGGCTTGTGCTTCACAACGACACTCTCGATCCGTGTGACCTCCACACACACTCTCAGCCTCTGCTGCTGCTGTGTGAGGCTCCTCAGGTGTATTTGGTACAAATAAAAAATGATGATTACAATCACTCGTCTTTTCAGTTCACAGACGGACATGTTTTAAATATAATAAGAATTTAAAGCAGACTGATGCAATTATAAATGGAATTTATTGACATTTAAAACAAGGTGTTTTGGTGCTTCATGTCCTGAAAAAGACAGAGGGTTACCAATTAGCCAGCACACTTCCAGCTGAGGTGAAGTTGCTTGCAGCAGCTGATGGAGGAATTCCGTCACTCCTTATCTTCAGCAGGACCAGTCTGCTGAAAGAACCACACCTTGGCTTCCAGAGTCATGGAGAATGTCCTGTTACTCAGCAGTGACCGAGTTAGTGCACGTTTCAGTCTGGAACTTCACTGTTTAACGTCAGCTGTGATGTTCACATGCCGTGTAAGATCTAAGATCTAAGATCTAAGAACTCCGATACAGATATTATCTAATCTATTTCAAATCACCTATGGTTGCTTATTATCACAAAGACTTATAAGTATATTTAAAGGATACACAAACAGTTTGCTCTGTCAAGACATAAATTCAGATAGTATGAGTGGAATTTGGAGCACAGAGTTTGCAACACAAACCAGCAGCATGAAGATGATGTGCGACTGGACTTGAATTAGAGAGACCATATTTTGATTGCCAAAAATGAGAACGCGCAGAAGTCTGTCTCCATACATGGATGATTGAGCCAGGGATCGATTGCTTCTCCCTGGTTACCCGGATGTTATACTGAATGATTTTACTGCGATTTTTTTTTGTGTTGAATTTTTTATGCCGAATTTTTAGATGTTGAATTTTACATTGAATTTTAAAACCAAAATATTTTGAGACACCAAATATATTTTATCATTGACAAAAAAAATAAAGTGTGAAATTCGATGGTTTTTAAATTCAAAGTCTGATTTTGATGCAAAAAAATTTGAATATAGAAACTCTAATTCAAAATCAGATCTGTGAGCTGCGTTGCAGCTTTTGTATTAAAAACGTCTGGCCCGGTTTCGGTGTTGGCGAAAGTAGTTCCGCCGAGTTGCTGGAGTCACACAGATACAGAGTTTTGCCCCAAAAAACAATTTGTGTTCAAAAGAGTCATACATTTGCATCACCAATTCTTGGCTGCAAAAAAGTCAGACCTCGCAATTGTCCGGCACGCACCGTCATCAGCTGTTTCACAGTATTCACATGCTCGGAAGGAGACCGCTACAACGCGTCCTCCTCCACCATTGGTGTTGTAAAACATGGACAGATGGTTTTAAAAGCTGCGCAAGCAGGAAATTCAATATCACACACTCATCAGATAACAGACGTGTGGTAGCAGGAGCGCGATCAGCACAAATCACAGCCAGTCCGCTCTCAGGACGTCACCCTGTTACTCGTACAGTCACCGTCAGAGGAATAACCACAAATATTACGCATTCATTCAATTTGCAACACTATTGTGTTAAATCAAACAAGCGCTCCTTATAGGTATTTAAGTGTCATTTAAGTAAAGTAGCCAAGATGTAGAACAAAGAAAAATGGCAATAATCCAGTTGGAATTCATTTAAAATGACCTCTATTCTGTAAACATCCAAAGAAGGATTTCCCCTTTGGGGGAAAATTCTACAAGGTTTTGATTTTCTCATCCAAGTCATTGAGCATTTTAAACGATTCTAGGAAGGCAACTGGACTTAGTGGAGATGTTTCCTCTGTCATCCAAGAAGTTCTTTAGTTCACTACAGTGAAACGTCTTCATTAACTTGAGGTGAGCCTGGAAATGCTTAGACCTCTTAGAATAATGTTTTTGGACATTTTTCTGACCTCTCAAATTAAAACTTGAATTCAAGAAAAGAATGAAAAGAATGCAGCAATAGTCCAAGTGTAATGAACACTAATAAAGGAAAGCAGGAGACCCACGTGTGCTGCCTGTGAACACCCCATCGATGAGGTGAAAGCCTTCTGTCGCTCTGATGCCATCACAAGTCTGACCAGACGGTGTGTGGAGGATCAACCATGATGTTATTTGGAAAAATGGACAGGCTGGTTTCTAGCAGCGAAGCTAAATCTAGTTAGCTCCACACCAATCTTCATGTCACTGCTGGTCATGGTCATGGTGCCAATGGTCATGGTGCCGAGGGTCCGTTGCCATCCTCAAGTCTGAGGGAAGCGACTGTGTTGATGGCTCAGCACTGCAAACTCTGTGGTGACAATTATACCCTGACTCAGTAATGGGCTTTTTCCTGTGACACTTTGTTGTTAGCTGCGCAGCTAGTTAGCACTATCATCCACCACTGGTAACATTTGTTTTGGAGAAGTCTTCCTCTGCCAGGAGAAGAACCTACTTTGTTTTCATTCCATGCAATTTGCAAATATCCATATATGGATACCATACCATACCATATATGCCTTTATGGTTCTGACCAGTCAACCAATTTTTTTATTTTGAGATTGTTGCTGTTTAGGAAAGAATTACACCTTACACCTTACATTACACCTGTACGAAGAGCAGAGTTTTTTTAATTGGAAAAAGTACAAATCAATACAAAATCTATTTTAGAGACCCAGATCATTAATTGATCAGGATGTTTAAAGTCAGGGTTCATTGCGAAATCGGTCAACCATGACATCCCTGTCCATGCTAAGAGGAGAAAAAGAGAGGAAATCTAATCGCTAAACTAAGAAGCACTTATCTGTTCTGATTGCTGCTGAGCTGGTCTGAGAAGGAAGGTCAGAAATCAAGCATATATATAATAAACGGCTGCTGCACATTAAGGCCTGAAACCTTCTGGAACTCAACCCGACTCCAGGAAATATGCTTCCTGAAGTGAAAATACCATCATGTCTCGTTGGTGCACCTGCGCTATTACTATGCATTCATTAACGTCATGCAGGCCACAGTTTCACATGGTCAAATGAACAAGCTAAGGTCTGAAAGCGCCCATGAAGCAGCAGCCCATCATCACACACTGCCAGCTATTTGCAGGGAAATGCGCAGTCTGTTAACTTTGTTCAATTGGACCTAAATCAGGGGAAAAGCCTGTTTGTATCTTCTTAGTATTGCTGTCGATTGGACTTTCTCAGAGGGATTAGCCCCGAATCTTGCTATTCACCCTCAAGAGATCCTTAAAAAAACTCTCCCAATCGTCCCTCAGAAACGAAAAACGTCCCCTTCCTAAAAACCGCTTCAAAAATATGTATTACTATTTTTAACCACTTTAAATGAGCCATTCTTCTTAATTTACTTCAGCCTGACATATATATATATGTATATATATATATATATCAAATTATAATTATTTGAGGGAATTTTAACCCTCTAAATTCCAGGTTGTTATATAACTCACAGTATTATTATTTTTAACAAAATCTTAAATAATTTATATAAAATGCAATGCAAGAAGGTTTTACTATTATTATTATTATCAGAGCCTCAGATGGATCAATGATTAGCAGCAACATTGAATTTCCGGCATTCTTATTTTGTCTGCAGTGACAGATTTTTATAGATAACTCTCTTATGAGTTCCTGGGGACAAAAAGCGTTTCCTTCCAAAAGACTGCTGCAAAATATTATATATTCATATTTTTTCCAACTTTAAATGAGTAAGTGTTGTTAATCCGCTTCAGTCTGAAAGAAACATATCAAATATTACATTTGTTTAGGGATTTTGACCCCTTAAATGGTCAAAAAATGTCCAGAGGAACTGGTTGGCTAATTTTTTTTCTAAATCTCTTATTTTGTTCATATGTGTTGTTTCAGTTACTAGCATGTAGCTAAGGCTAGCTCCAGCTAATAGTAAGGCTCATCTTATGTAGGGGGCTGGTGGACAGCAGCCTCCGCTCCAGCTGGGGGGAGTGGACAGAGACTTCCACCTCACAAGCCTCCAGCTCTCAGATCCATTTGTTTCAGCTCACAGTGGGCAGAAAGTGGAGGACGCAAGTGAATGAGGTGACAGAATTTTATCATTTTTGGACCTCATACTCATGCTATGGGGACACATATGACTGTTCGAAAACCTTAGGAAAATGAATTTGGCTCGGAAGGTGACCTTTAAGGGGTTTGGACAGTGGGATTACACAGGTCAGCATTAGACACTGCACTGGGTCCAGACCTTACACAGCCACTCACGTCCATGTGTGAGAATCACAGACGAATGATGAGGTTCCGTACGTAACCGTCACAACCTGATGAGAAGATGAATTGTGAAGATGAGTCCTCACATCACTGAGTGATGGCGCTGACTCTACCCTCTCTGTTGTTCCAGACTGGGAAGCCCGTATCGACAGTCACGGCAGAGTTTTCTACGTGGACCACGTCAACCGGACGACGACCTGGCAGAGGCCCGGTCATGGCGGCAAATGTAACCATGGAATCCCCCGCTCAGGGTCCTCTCAGCAGATGGAGCAACTCAACAGAAGGTGGGTGGCGACAGAAACCAGTGTTGCTGTCATAATGGAGATACCTCACGTCATCGTCTGCACTGCTTATCTGGAATATCTTTACTCTGGCGTTTAAGGGAAAAGTAAGGATGGGAGACTTTATTTTCTCTGTATTTTTACTTGCTGGTGAACTTGGTCTTACCCTTGTTTACTTTCTACTTCCATGATTAAGCCCACAGTCTTTTTAAATTGGAATATCAAAATAGGAAATAAATTACATCCTGTTCTTGACTGTCACACAGAGTGATCTTGATAAGCATTGATATTTGAAAGCCACTATTCTCTGATGCTGAGTCATGAGGAGGGAGGTCAGAGGCTGATACTGGTCCTCCAGCAGAGTTAGCAGACATCTGCTGGCTGGGAAAGGAACTCACTGCACATTCCATGCATATCCAAAAGCAAAGCCATGAAAATCACGCACTTCTGTCAGAGTAGAAACACACTGACATGTTCCAAGCTGGCACGATGGCTTATCTTGTCTGCAGGTACCAGAACATCCAGAGAACAATGGCCACCGAGGAGGAGGGAGGCAGTCCGAGGTTAGAGAGGAGCAGCAGCACAGAGACCGATTCTGATTCTACTCCACCAGGTAGGACTACAGTCCTCCTCCATCTCTGCTTTTTCATGGATTGATGGCCTCTGTTCCTGCTCAAACTCTCACATATCTATGGTGTGTCTCCAGGACCAGCCTCTCCTGTCAGCCACTTGAAGATCACCCATCTCCTTCAGTCACCTGCTGTCAAGTTCATCACACACCCAGAATTCTTCACCATGTTGCACAGCAATTATGTGAGTGCATACACATTCCTGCCATATAAAGGTTTCTAAAGGCTGAAGGTTATCCTTGTTGTGAAAGTGGATTATTACAAGGCCAGGCCAATGCTCCACCATCCCCCAACATCAACCACCATCCCCCAACATCAACCAACATCAACTAAAGCCATCCACCATCGCCCAACATCAACCACCATCCCCCAACATCAACCAACATCAACCAAAGCCATCCACCATCGCCCAACATCAACCAACACCCTCCACCATCCTCCAACATTCTCCCTTATCTTCCTAAATCAGCCAATACCTTCCGGCATCCTCAAACATCTACCAACATTTATGATCAGCAACATCAGTTCTTTGATGTCCATTTTACTTTGAGGGAAAAAAACGCAGGAGTGTGTGAGAGCATGTGTACCAGGGCTCCAGACTAACACCGTCCCTTTGTCCCGGGGACGTAAGTATATGTATATGGGACGATAATAAATAGCGATGTTGGGACGGAAATGATTTTTTTTTTGTGCACTGAAAATGCACATATCACTGTCACCATTGACTGTATAAAACACTACACACACTACGCACACTACGCACACTACACACACTATGCACACTACACTCACTACGCAAACTACACAAACGGCGCTACTATACAAAGGTAAGGATATGATTAAATCAATAAGTAGCTATTTTGCTAATAGTCAGCTTCAAGTTTAGCTAGCCAGCGGGGCTATTCTGCCTTTTAGCCCCAAGACAGTCTGACTGACACTTCTGAGATCTTTCTCGGTGTGTGTGTGTGTCTCTCTCTCTCTCTCTCTCTCTCTCTCTCTCTCTCTCTCTCTCTCACACACACACACGTGCGCGCATGAGCACGCTAATTCTTGTGAATGTACAAAACCTCTCAAAGCCCACGATCATCTGTTTAAACAATTTCCAAGCGGATTTATTCCTGCTAGAGTTCTCAAAGACCCGACCCGGTCCGATCGGCTGGTGTTAAAGCCGGGACCCAATGTTGCCAAACTCATGAGCATTATTCCTCCACCGGACCGCGGTAAGAAAAAAAGAAAAAAACGAAAAGGAGAAAGACAAGAAGGCCGTGGTCCGACCTGATCTCAGTTATGAAATGTTTTCGACCAGAACCCGGCGCATCTGGTCGTTGAGAACTTGGACTGAAAGAACTGGAGCCTCTACAGCCCTACAGTCTATGGCCAGAGCGCGCATTTATTTATTAGAAGTTTAATCGGTATTAATTAGTGCCCCGCCCCCCCAAAACATCCCCTTGATCTTGACCACCCCCCCCCCCCCCCCC
>CAESWR010000259.1:661060-682537 GCA_903171835.1 Mullus surmuletus | reverse complement strand
GGGGGGGGTTGTCCATAAATAGATGAGGAGAAATGAGGACAGAAAAATAAGGTGATGGAGATGAGCTGAAAAGAGAGACAGACAGACAGACAGACAGCCAGCCTGAGAGTGAGAGAGAGAGGGAGATAGTCAGGCAGAGAGAGAGAGAAAGCCAGTTGAAACAGCCACAGAGAGAGAGAAAGACAGAGACCAGCAAAGGCAGAGCTGCAGGACTTCTCTGCTGGCTGAGCACCAGCTGGAGCCTCATTCTGACAGTTGAGCCACACGTGAGCAGCCAAAGCATGGCCGCTCACCCAGAGAGGGAGGCTCCGCCCACTGACTCCTCCCTCTTCATTGTGTCGGCTCCCTTCAGAAGACGATGCAGCAGCTCAGCCTCAACATCCTCCAGACACGAGGGGGCTGACAGTGACCATGTGACTATGTGTCAGATGGGGGGGGGCATGGGTGTGTATCGGGGCAGTGAGGGGGTAGATCTGATCCAGATCTCGGCTGTCCGGCTATGGGGAACCAGGGAGCTGCTTCTAAGCTGCTCCCAGGGTTCCACTCTCCATCTGTGCAAGCACCCATAAAAGGGGCGGGGTTTACTGGATTCAACCAATCACAGACACAGAAAGTTCAAAGCTGCTGAAGTTGCCTGGGCCGAACATATGGAAATATGAGTGTCAGAACATCAAAGAGTAAGAGCAACACCATTACAGCTGCCAAGAGCAGCTGTAAACTGTGTAAGTTACCATGACGACGTACCCTGATAAAAAGAGACTCACCTTCATGACATGGAGAACTCAGATCTAACCCTGAAGTCACCTCGCTAAGATCAGGTCCAGCTTGGTGGTCAAAGCCTCTGGTCACCATCCAATGCATCCTTGAAGAAGTGGGCGGGGCCACCTTTGGGAACTTCAACCATTATTGGTGTTGCTGCACACTGCCTTCCTGAGACCAGTTGGGGCTGTTCCTCTGATGATATACTTTGCTAGCCTGTGATTGGTTATGAGAAGTGTGTCTTCTCCTCCTCCTCCTCTGAGATGGAGCCTCATTCAGAAGCACCCAGAGGAACACCTTATCTATTCCTGGACGTCCTCGCCCTTTGTTCGCCTTCTGTCACACACCCTCACTCGCTTCAGTCAAAGTATAATTGATGATCAGCTGTCCTGAAGCTGATTGATTTGGGCGTTCCTGCACACACCTGTGAGTTTGTCATGACGAAAAAGCTGACGATGAAGGTGATGAGTCAGCGGCACACACAACCTCCTGCAAGTGGAGCTCATCATTACTTTGCTATATTTGAAGGTGCTCTGCTGATGCAAAGGCATACCACACACACACACACACACACACACACTGACCTCTCACAAACCTCATATATTTGAACTCGACGTGTGCGTGTGCGCTTGTATGTCCAGTGCGGCTGGAGGTGAGATCTTCTGCCAGTGTGTGTCCGAGGAAGAGGACGAGGCCTTCAGTGAGGACGATGTGAAGAGGCTCCTGAGGCAGATCCTGGAGGGCGTTGTCTTTCTCCACCAGAACAACGTTGTTCACCTTGACCTGAAGGTCAGCAGTGTCACAGCTAGTCCTACAGCACACACAGGCACACAAGCACGTATGACTCACACTCAGACGGTACTCATGCTAGAGCTTGTTGGTTTGATGTCCCATCAGCCCCAGAACATCCTACTGACCAGCAGCTGTCCTCTGGGAGACATCAGGATTGTGGACTTTGGTCTGTCCAGGATGGTGAGCAGCCACCAGGAGCTGCGTGAGATCATGGGGACGCCTGAGTATGTGGGTGAGTTCCGGCTCCCCCCGAGCCTCTGACACACCGTGGCTGATCTACTGATCTTGGCCTCCATGGCTAAAGGTGTCTGTACTCGTCCTTCCAGCTCCAGAGATCCTCAACTATGAGCCCATCAGCACAGCGACAGACATGTGGTGAGATGAAAACCAACCTCAGCTGCTCTCCTTCCAGTGCAGAAGCTTTGTAGTATTTTGACCAGATGTGCTGCCCTCTGGTGACAGCACAGAGTACAGTCACACCCACATTTGTTTGACACGTTTTCTCTTGTAAATTAATTTTTAGATTTACAGGGTGACATCTTTAACTTTCAAAGAGGGCAGCAAATTTCTCTGACTCTCCAAGAGGCTGACGCTTATTCACGGTGGCCTGCATAGACTTTTTGAAGGGCAGGGGCGAAAAGAAAGAAAAACAGCACCTACAGCGCATTCTGGCCACTGAAGAGGGCACTTCAGTTCAGCATATTTTCAAGGGCACTCTAGACATGGTTATATGGTCTACAAACATCACATTAGTCTTAACACACACTAACAAGACTACTCAAGTTAGTTTGGAGTTAGGATCGACATCCATGAGAACCATAGAGACTCAACAGTGGACTGTGCAGAACATACAGAGACATGGATATATGAAGGAAATAAATCCCTGGGGGGTCCACGGGTCCTCCCCCACGACACATTCAATTAAGTAACAAGCACAACTAGTTGTAGTGTGGTTCCGCTGGCTTCAATATTTCATGTTCTGGTTGAGGGTGGTGACGAGCGTTTCCTCTGCCTGCTCTGCTCCTCCTGCTGTGTTTTCAGGAGTATCGGGGTCTTGGCCTACGTGATGCTGACGGGAGTCTCTCCTTTCTTGGGCAAAGACAAGCAGGAGACCTTCCTCAACATCTCTCAGCTCAACGTGAGCTACCACGAGGAAGAGCTGCAGCAGCTGGACCAGGCCGCCCTGTCCTTCCTCCAGACTCTGCTCCGTAAACAGCCACAGTCAGTCCACTTAGCTCACCTTCATCTGTCATTCACCAGTTCATTTAGCAGGTTTCCTGGCATGAAGATGCTCAGGAAGTCATCATAAACACAGCCTGCAGCTTCAAACACAGCTGACCACGAATCGGGGACGGTGGTGAAACGATGCGACACCTTGTTGATTGACGGTGGTCAAACAATGCGTTACTTTGTTGATTGCTTTGATTGGCCCCTGGTGTGATTGGACCTCTGTGTTATTGGCCATTGCTGTCATTGGTTCTTGGTGTGATTGGCCTTTGCTGTGATTAGTTCTTGGTGTGATTGGTCCTTGCTATGATTGTTTATTGTTGTGATTGGTCCTTTCCGTGATTGGCCCTGGCTGTGATTGGTCCTTGCTTAGATTGGTCCTTGCTACGATTGGCGCTGGCTGTGATTGGTCCTTACTTTCATTGGCCCTGGCTGTGATTGGTCATTGCTATGATTGGTCATTGCTGTGAGTGATCCTTGCTGTGATTGGCCCCTGCTGTGATTGGTCCTTGCTGTAATTGTTCGTGGCTGTGAATGCTCCATGGTTTGATTGGCCCTGGCTGTGATTGACCCTTGCTGTGATTGGTCCTTGCTGAGACACACCAGAACCACTGTGACCTTTTATCATCCAGACTTTAAATGTGTGTTCATTGCATTAGTGAACACTCATTTACATTAACAGGTTTCTTATCTTAATATCTTATCTGTGTGTGTATGTGTGTGTGTGTGTGTGTGTGTGCAGAGTTCGTGCAACAGCTGAGCAGTGTCTGAAGCATCCTTGGCTTCAGTGGTCAGAGCCTGAGGGGAAGCAGACCTCAGAGGAAACCCTCACACTGGATGTCCAAGAGACTTCCAGCACCACCAGTAGCTCAGGCAGTAACCCTGACAGTCCGACCAGTAATGAGGAGGAGCAGGAAGAGGAAGACGTTCCACTGACAGAGGACCTGATCATCATGGCTGCCTACGCTCTGGGCCAGTGCTGCCAGTCGTCGTCCAGCACAGAGAAGGAGGTCGAGCAGAAGGCCATCTCCAAACGCTTCAAGTTTGAGGAGCCCTTCAGCTCTCTGCAGGAGGTCCCCGGGGACTTCATCTACTGAGTTGCCTCCACCCCTCACAGGAGATCCCCGAGCATCTCATCTTCCAGAAGCCTCCACCCCTCATGGGAGATCTGAGAGCACCTCATCTTCCGAGGAGCCTCACCCCCCACAGGAGGCCCCCATGGACCTCATCCTATGAAGTGCCGCCACCCCTCACACATCTGTCTGATTAGAACAAAGTCACAAATAAACCTTACCGAGGCCCTCCATACATGTATATAGTCTGTGTGTGTGTGTGTGTGTGTGTGTGTGTGTGTGTGTGTTTGTGTACATCCATGCCCATGTCACACACACCCTCACCTTTGACCCCTGAATCTTCTGCTGTTGGAGGTGTTGAAGGGGTTCCCTGCTCTGCCAGGCACCGTGCTGTGACCAGACCAAGACCTTCTGACATCCCCAGACATTTGTTTATAATGGCACAGACGACGTATTTTGATTTAGAGTTCATTTTTGACAGGAGAAAGACTCAGTCATTGGACTCAGTCTTCTAACCTCTGGGTCTTGCTGGTAATGTGATCTGAACATCTGGATTCAACACAGAAAAATCTAAAGCAGAAGCTTGTGTGTGTGTGTCACCTTTAGATTTCTGAGCTCTCTTATGCCGCGTTTCCACTGACGGTATCGGCTCTACTCGACTGTACTTTCCAAGAAAAGCGGCAAAGTACTTTCGAGTACTAAAAGGTGACGTAGAGACATTGTAGGCGCTGAGTGGTTCAGAGAATCGTCACAGCAACAGTAGCCATGCACGGAGCAAACAGAGCAGCGCAATTCTTCTTTTTTCTTCATTTCCTTTGTTATAATGGCAGCTAAAAAAGGGGCACCCCGTGCTCTTTGACGAGGTACAAACCTTCCTCGCGTTGCTCGTGCAACCGCATACAGAAAGAGCGGACGGCTCCCCTCATAACCATTACGAGTGGAGCTGTCCGCTCCTTCATTTTCTCGGAAAGCTACTAGTACACTACACCTATTCACACACGGAGTGTGAGTGTTCACGGCTACAATCAGACATCCATGCAGTGCCGTGAAATGTAGGTTAAAAAAATTTAAAACTTAAGAGCAACTACTGCTCAAGGAGTTCTACAGCCGGAGTTCGGCAAGCAGCTGAACTGACGTCATCCAGGGGCAACTGTTTTTGCAGTGGAAACGCTCTCCAAAAAAAGTACCGGCTCCCAAAAGCGAGTTGAGTCGAGTGGAGCCGAGCCAAGTAGACCCGATACCATGAGTGGAAACGTGGCATTAGTGACGCAGATGTTTGTGAAGGTATGAAATTGTGATGCTGACTGCAGCCCGTATTCTGTTCTGATCCGGCCTGCCGAGCTCCACATGAAGCTGCTCTGCTCTCACACATGAAGTTCCAGTCGAAAATATTGCTCCCTTGTGAGCATCTTCTACATCTCATACATGTTAGCTGCCAGTAGTTTAGTGAAGAGCCGCCCTCCATCAGCATCGATGAAGACCTGAAGTGAACCTTCTCAACCCAGGTGCTCACACACTCACAGAAACGTCTGTAGAAGTCACACTTTGGCCAAAATTAAAGTATAAAGTGCACCAATTATCAAGCATTTTATGACCAAGATGTGATGAGCGTCTCAACACCCTCTTGTGGTGGAACCATGTGGTGTCATGGCAACACCCTGTCAGTTTGATGGAGAGATAGCATCCGCTGTAATCCTGGAATGTGCTAACTGGAATATTGTCTGTATGTTCTGGGGTCAACAAAAATATTTATTGGTATTATTTACTAAAAAAGGAACGCTGAACTCACCAACTTCCTCTGACTGTTTCTTCTGAGTCCAAAGGAGCCCCTGTGGAGCCTCTGATCAGCATGAGAAGGTGTCCATAAAATCGGCACATGCATATTTCCGTGCCGACACACTCCCGTAATATGTGTGTTTATTTATACATTAAGTGTCTGTGATGTTTCAGCTTGTGCATGTTTCTTTGTTGTTCCTCCCAGCTTTCCTCGGACAAGTACCTTTCAGATTCATTTTGAGTTTTTGTGTGGTGTCAGATGTTCCTCAGCCCCGTCAGGTCGTGTCCTATGAAGCAAGCATAAACTTCAAAAGAAAGTTTCATTAATTTTCATGGAAAATGAATGTGCAGCACAACAAATAAACTATATTCTGTTTCCTGAGTTCTGCTTTCTATCATTTATGATGCTTCCTCAGCAGGAGCACAACAGTAACTTATACTTCGACACGCCACGAGGTGATCTTTTGACACTCAAGATCATCAATCAATCATCATCATGGTCAACCAACCAGAGAGGAGAACCTTGATTGAGCTGTTACACTGGCATCACTCACAGACATGACCTCTCACATCCTGCTGCTGGAGGTCCAATTGAAGCGGAAGGGTCGTCTGATCACCCAACGCCCCCCCCCCCCCTAACTCTGGAGAACATCTCTAGTCCTGTTGTGATCTTGAGGGTGGAGGTGGTTTTCACCTGCTATGGTCCTGTGACATATGACCTCTGCAGACCACCTGCTTACGTGCATTTGTTACTATGGCAACTGTCCTAAAGGCAGCAGTAAAATGCCAACCTCAGTGGCGACCAGCCCATAGGGGGTGCTGGGGTGCCGCCCTCCCTGATTTTTACAAATTCAGTTATAAATGTCGGTTTTACCCACTAGTGTGTGCCTACGTGCAATGTGAATTATATAAACTATACACTTCGCATCTACTGACATTCATTCACCAGTGAATTTCCACAGATAGACTTGTATCATTTCTGTCATGGAGTGCCCCAGCAGTGCGGCAAAATAGCCAATCGTGTATAATTGCCAGGGCAAATTAGTAAATATATGTCCAATCAGTTTCGCAGAAATGTATTGTCTTGGGGCTCTGAAAATATCGCCTTCGCAGCAGAAAATGCTGCAAGATTCTTGGTTAAAAAAAAGCTTGAGCGGTCACAATGAAGAGGTCGATAAGATCACCATTATTTTATCTAAAGTCATTGACTGTATTAAGTTTTGTAGTGCTGTTGAACTGGCTTTGTGCAGGCATGATATAGGGATACAGGGAGGTTTAGTCAATCTAATGGCATCCATTGACTGGGACTTGAACATTCAACTTGAAAATGCCACTGTCTGTAGAGGCACCTCAAAGATGGTACAAAACAAGCTACAGTTCTGAGAGAAAAAATCTTGGATGAAGGGAAAACAGAGGACTTTTTAGCCATCCAAGCTGATGAAACGACCAACATTTCCACACACTGCCTGTTAGTCCTGGTACTAAGATACATGGACGGAACCAATAGTGTCCAGGAGTGTTTTTTTGAGTTTATTAAGCTCTCCAATGCCAGCGCAGACACAATCGCCAGTGCCATATTGGAAAGGCTGCACACCATCCTTCACGAGGGACAAGAAAAAAGCAAATAAAAGAGGGGCACCACAGTAGGAGTTCAGCATAAGTTCCAGGACACCTATGGAAATGCTCACTACGTTCACTGTTATGCCCACCAGTTAAACCTAGTAATGCAACAAGCAACATCCTACACTGAAAAAAGTGACTTTTTGGTGCTGTAAACTCTATTTGATTAACTGTCATAATTTATACCTTATATTTTTAAGATTCAGTAAGAACTAGAGTTTCTTAAGTAAAATAAAACATTTTATTAACGTAATACATGAATTATGGGGGAAGAGTAAGTTTTACTTACGTTTCCCCATACTATTTAAATGTTTGATAGTTGTACGTACATGAACCTAAAAAAATTACATAAACTTTACTCTGAAAATCTAGTGTTTTGAAACGCATGCACGACGACGCATGCGCACAGCACAACAGGCTCTGGCCGACTGGCTCTGCTCCGGACGTCACACACAGGACCACGTCAAAGAGCACTGCAAGGTCATTCCACAGGTAAGTTATTACGTCCTGTTTTAAATGTGTGATAATATTCGTCTGCATGTAGTTTGACGCAAGATATGTCACTGTTCATAAGTTAATTCAAAGTTAGCATAACGTGCCGGCCTGTAGTTTTTCCTGATAAAAACTAAAGTGAACTAAAGTTAGGATATGAACCTAACGGTATGACGTTTATCAACTGACGTCAATAGTAGAACATGGTTTTATTCTCTGTCAAACTTTTGAAGTAACGTTAACGTTTGTGAATGAATGTGTCAACCAAATGTGTCCGTTTTAGTGTCGATACTCTTAATAAATTGTCTACATTTTCACCAGTCTGCACTAATTTGGGTTAACAACTTTTTTTTGTCACAGTGGACAGTTATTTCGCTAGTTATAGGACCTATTTTCCGGTTGTCTGCTTCCGCAACTGAGGCAACTAAAGTTGCACAGTGTAAATGTGCCCACGCGTCTGTATGCACACATTCACACAGCACAGCTCATTGCTCATTGTTCATTACAACTTCTACTCGCAAATAAATCTGTCATGTGTTCATTGTTTTATTTAGATAGACAAAACAAAATGTTCATTCATGTTTATGATGTAGTTTATGTCTTACTAAAATATTTTTCCATCAACAGGAAGCAAATCAGAACAACATTATTCTCATAATTCAGGCAAAGTATTGCTTTGTTATTTTCCCTTATTCATCCATCATAACGTAATATTAAAATTGAGGCTGAATATTTTAGACCATTGTTTTTAATACCACAAATCGTGTCTCTTCATTTTCAGGGTGCAACAGTACTGCGAAACCTTGCTCACTGCTCATGGGACTGATTTATGCCCTGAACTTGGCATACCCTCCCACTTTGCGCTACACTTTTGAAGTCTTCCAAAAACTCTTGCTGGAGCTGGATGGATTCAGACTGTCCCCAAAAGTCAACACCTTGAAGTTGAAGTTGCTTTCCTAAATGCATGTCATGACTTTGTCATCCTAGAGGAAGAAAATGACATCATTCATGGACCCTTGTTGAGGACGTAGCATCATGCATGGACTGCATGCATGGACAAGAATTAGCACTGAGTTCCAGTTCATCTTGGTTTACTCGTGGGTTGCCTGTCATAAATGTTTTTGGATGTTTTTGGGATGTTTGGATGTCTGGATGTTTTTTGTCAAATAAGGTATCTGTTCATCACAGTAAAGATTGTATTCTTCATTCTGTTTTTTTCTGATTTGGGGCCTCATGTATCAACGTTGCTCACACAAGAAAAACTTGCGAATGCCAGGATCGGTGCTCACGTTCAGATGTATCACCGTGAAAAGTGTGTAGATTCTTGCGCTGTTTCGCAGGTAGTGTAGAAGTTGGTGGAAAGCCAATTCTTGCATTAACTGCACTTTGGTCCGTTGGTGACACTGTGTTGCGATGTTTGGTGACTGTCACAATTTGACAACCGTGCACACATCGGGCACAAATCAGCCATCAACACAAGTACCAAGTACCGCGGCCTGTCCTGCTGCAGATGTGCCAGGAGTTGCGACCAGCGCTAGAGTGCAGAAACGCCAGAAGCCGAGCGGTGCCAGTGCCAACACTGGTGCTGAGCACGCTCGGCTTCTTAGCAACTGCTTCCTTCCAGCAGGAGATGGCGGACCGTTCCAGGGTGAGCCAATCGACCCTCAGCCGGGCCATGCCCCTGGTAGTGGACGGCATCATTCGCCTCTCCCTACGGTGCGGTTGAACAGGCCAATATTAAAGCGCAATTTGCAGCGATAGGCGGATTCTCGAATGTGATCGGAGCTATTGACTGCACTCATGTTGCCATAAAAGCCCCCTCCCACGAGGGAGTAAATCGTAAGGGGTTCCACTCCATCAATGTACAGATCATCTGCGATGCACAGATTAATCATCTCAACATGGTTGCGAGGAGGCCTGGTTCAATGTACGACTCACACATTCTTTACAACAGCAGTGTGTGGGAGAGGCTGCAGGCAGGTGGTGACGGACGGCTGCTGCTGGGTGAGTAAACGTTGAATGGTTATAATGGTCCAGGACTGCCTGCGTGAGGACCCTCCCACTGGATCCAGGTGGGCCGGAGGATGCACCACTGCGTCCACGTGGACCGGAGGGTGCGACACGGTTGGCGGACGGCCCACCGCTTGTCGGCCTGCTGGTGCTGGGGCCGGGGGACGGAGTGGCCCCAATGCAGCTTGTCCTCGCCGATGACTGAACCGGCGGATGGGCTGCGTGACCGACGCCTCAATTTCTGTTGACAATTAAAGTATGATTTAGTTTAAATGCCTGATTCTGTGTTATTATTGCGTTTACATCTATGGCAAAGAATGTGGACATGTTGTGAGTAAGAAATGGACCCCCCACTTACCCTCCAGGCTCTCGGAGTCAGCGCGGGGGGCGGCCACGATCCCCCCGACAGAGGTGCTGCCCATGATCACCGCCACCCGCTGCTCAAATTGTGAGAGGTGCGCCTCTCCCTGACCCCCCCCCCCCGTCTGGCCGGCAGCTGAATGCCGCTTGTTTTTGTACTGACGCCACTGGACAGGTTGCCAAACAAAATGTTTTTTTCTCCTCCACCTCCACCTCCGACCAGCCACTCCAGCTCACATGCCGTGAACTTCTTTCTTTTCGACATTTTTAGTGCGAGCTCGGACAGGAGACCCCATTTAAATACGATTGCATATGTGTTGTGCACAAAAGGGGCTTGGACAATTGATAGCTATATTAATAATAATTATTTGGATAACAATTATTAATTATTAAAAATTGAAAATTTGAAAAATTGATTGATATTTATCATTAAATAATCTGGAGATTGTCACTTCATTAATTAATAAACAATCAATAAATGCACCTTACAGGTGCGACGGGGCACCACCCCAAAACTGGGGACTATCAATTAATCTTATCAGTCTCGTGTTATCTGGAAGGATGAATTGGTGCACAGACCCTCTTTCACCAGCTTGTTATGAAGAATGTACACAAACACAGGACAACTTCTTAATGTAAAGAACAGGTTTATTAAGGCGGGGGAGTCCACTTCTTCGCCTCCGGGCAGAATTGATGCTGTTTCACACGTGTTCAGCGGTAGCAACAAAAGGGGGGGGCTCGGTGTCCGGTTCGGGTGGAGCGGTGGAGCTGCTTCTTCACCTCCAGGCAGAACACGGCTACTGGTCCTCGCTGTGCGTGTGGGAGCAGAAAGGGGTTTTTCTCTCGGACCGGCTTCGCGGGTCGGAGGAGCCCGTTGCTTGGCTTACGTGCGCGGCGCAGATCTTCATCCGGGCCGACGGGGCAGCGAGTCGATCGTCTTTCAGGAGGGATCCGGGATCTCGTCCTCCTTCTGCAGGAGTTCGGTCGCTCCAGCGGAGAGGCGAAGGAAAGGAGGGAAACGGCGCTTCTTCTCGGCGCGGTGCGGAGGCTTAGCGTTCTTCGCCCGGGACAGGGGAATCCCGTCTCGTTACGTGAGGTCGGGATTTCGGACGGTTCTGTGTGTACTTGGCTGCTTCCTTGCAATGCGGTACTGCTCCTGCGGCGGGACACGTGGGGCGAGAGATGGTGGATTCTTGATGATGTCCTCACCGCAGTTGCAGCACCTTGAAAATTGTCGGAAAAGCGTCGTCCGGAGGTAGCTTTGGTGTTTTATACCTCCCGGTGACGTACAGGGATTCCCTGCTGATTACGGGACGTCACAGCCAAATTGGCGGTTGTGATTGGCTGTGAGGCGGGAGAGCAAAGGATGGTGGGAAATTGATATTTTGGGTTTTGGCGGTTCTCCGCGGTGGGGGGTCCCTTTGTTCTCATGGGGCCTTGTTTTCCACACGCGGTTGGCCCAACACATGTATAGGCGGGCTTAACGGGGGCAGCCCAGCCACTCTCACATGTGCGCGAATTCTGGCGCTCGCACAGATTGATACATCCAGATTTTTTTTTGTGTGCGCAACTTCCGGGATTCTTTTAGTATGAGATCCACGCAAGTATTGATACATGAGGCCCCTGGTGAAGTATTTTGAGACAATCCGGAACCAAGATGAATTTGACAGCCCTACGAAGAGAGAGGCTGGCGGCTGTGTAAGAATCATGGAAGATCACACTTTCTGTTTTTTCCTGGCCTTCTTTTACAAAATAATGCCACATGTGGACATACTGTATAACCAGCTGCAGAAGAGAAACATTGATTCTAAATCTCAGGAATCATCCAGAGATTCATTGGCAGCATGCAAGCTATCAGGTAAGATATATGCATCTGTGCACAGTGTTAGCTACATTTTAATTCTCTTTGAATAGACTAGGTAGCTCTTAAAGGGGAAGTGCAGTTTTTAGAGTTTTGACATTATTTCTAGCATAAAATACAATAATTTACTCACTCTTATAACTTTCGTGTGACTCGAAGTCCTTCGGAAGATATTTAGATCCAGCGAGAACACATATCTATATAATGGGAGTGAACGGGGCACCGAGAGCGCAGCCTCTAATGCCGCATTATCTGTTGCAAACTCTTTCATTTCACCAATATTTTGTCATGATTCGCTAGTGTTGTTCCCCTTTTGAGTCCGGGGTTGCCTGTTATCCTGCGTCTGCAGCTTGACCTACTGACCTCTGAACTGGAAGTTGTCATCTCAAGTGCTGTGCGGAGCTGGTAAGCAAATACATGGAAAATAAACAATGTATGCATGTGTGTAGGCTACTTACTCAATCAAAAGTTGCCCGTTCGGGTCTTCCAGTTTATTTTCGGTACATGAAAAAAAGGCTCTACCACAGCCTGATTGGTCATAGAAGGGAAATCTAGAGTCATAAATCCAGAAGTGAATCTCCTGGCCTCAAATCCCACTTAGAGCAGCAAAGGCATTCCTTCTCTGTAGGCAAAGTCCAACATTGTCCACAGAAACACCACCATGTTCTCTGCCTCCACATCCTCCTTTCTATGAGCTCCTCATATACTCTGGCTCAAAACAATAAGGACACCCATCATATTTGAAGTTCTCGTCCACAACCTCATTATCCGACAAATATTCAGCCATGTTGCTAAAGCAGCCGGTCGTTGCTGAGCTAATGAGCCGTACTGCAGCTACGCGCTGCACCTGAGATGACAACTTCCAGTTCAGAGGTTAGTAGGTCAAGCTAGAGACACAGGATGAGGATAACAGACGACCTCGGACTCAAAAAGGGAACAACACTAGCAAATCATGACAAAATGAATGAGTTTCGCAACAGATAATGCGGCTGCTCTCGGTGCCCCCTTCACTCTCATTACATGGATATACTCTCCATATTCTCTCGCTGGATCCAAATATCTTCCGAAGGACTTCGAGTGACACAAAATGTATATGGGTGAGTAAATTATGGTATTCTATGCTAGAAATAATGTAAAAACTGTAAAAACGGCACTTTTAGGCCTCATCTTATTAAAACAATGAAGTTATCTGTAAAGTTTAGATGCAATTGACATGTTCAAATACAGTGACAGTAATTTAATACAGTCTTGGGATTATATATCTTATATATTAATCAGTTTTCAGAAATGACTTTTGAAATGTCCCTGTATTATCAGGCTGTTCTTTCCTTAGTTGAGGATCAGGAGTACAGGGGGACCTGGACCGGAGCCAACCACAAAGAAACGGAGGACATTGAGAGAAGACAGGCAGCACCATTTGGCATTGGAGGTAAGCACTTGCAGCTGCCATCTAGTGGATAGAAGGAATAACAACTTATCACCACAACTTATCACCGCCATTTGAAATATTGCTACTGCCTGAAATATATATCATCATGTCATGATATGAATATACAGAGTAAGGAATATTGGCTCTTTGCACAATTATAGCTTTTCAGGAAAAAATAATTATAGCCAAAAGTCTAAGATAAAATGTGAAAACCCAATTCTTACCTATTTTTTCTAATACAAATCATTTCATAGGTATGTGACACCATTATGTTCCAGGCCAAGGAGAGGTTTTGCTTCACCGAGCAACTGGTCAGCGCCGCTCTGCTGCAAGGAGACTATTTCCCACAACACAACAGGAAGTTCCCAGATTGAGCACTGGATACCACGGTGGAAGCCAGGGCCCGCGAGATGTATTTATTGGACATACAGCGGATTGTGGACGAGTTTGTTATATCATTATCTGAAGTCGGTTTCCGCTATCCATGGTGCTGAAAAATACAATCAAACGCAATCAAATCTGTGTCTCAAATAGCGTGGCTTCAGGTGGCTGCTGGCTTGAGTGTGATGAATAACTTGCTGAGATAGATGTATATAATCCCAAAAAATATAATTTATTACAAAAATTACCCTTTTTAGAAACGAAATCTTAAATATTTCACATTTTCTTTGGTTACTTTTCTTCAAAACATTTTTGAAAGTTTGTTCCTGCAGGAGAGACAACACCTGAGTCATAGGTGCAGACTAAGATTAAATTACGTCTTTGATTATATTTTACCCTGCTACAAGTAAACATAATTATTCTGAAAAGTTTTTCTAACCAGGATCTACCCTCCTTTGCTCGGCATTCGGGCGCTTTCAAGCCTGCAGCAGTGGCGGGTCTGAGCTCCCGCTGTGAGGCAGCATTTCTCCACGCAGACCCTCTGACATGTGATCAAACGCCTGCACAACGCCTGGACGTCCGACGGAGCAGAGACGAGCCAGTGATCGGTGGCCATGGCTGGACCTTAGCTCCTCCTCTGAGGACACTGTTTTTGTGGCTGATTTACCAAAAAAGGACTGAACGAACGAAACGATCAAAGCATTCACGTCTGATAACGGGAAGCAGCCGCGTTCTCGGCCGTCTGAACAAGTTTGAACAGCAGTGATCTGCCGCATAAGCTGGCGGCTGCCTGATCAGGAGGCCAAACCGCTAAATGTTTCATGGTCATTATAATACACCCCCCCCTGCCGCCGCCAGTGTCCCTCCCGATAGTTAGATACACGTCTTAAGTCACAAAAGCTTTTGATTAGGATCTTTTTAAAAATTCACTTGCATCAGTGAATTCAACCAAATGTGTGCAACACTGTGCTTTTACTGCAGGTGACAGTGGCTCCGCCCTCACCTGGCTGGTGACCCCCCTCCTCAACCCCCCACTGACCTAGAGTGGAGCTACAAACACCTCCACTCCCACTCGCTCAGTGGTGGAGAGTTGAGAGTTGAAGGGTCGGTGTCGCTGCGTGGACTGGAGTGTGTGTGTGTGTGTGTGGACGGGGGGGGGGGGCTGCTCTATGGCCCGGAGAAGGTGGGTCGCATTGTGACGGCATGTGGCGTCCTTCACAATGTGGCCGGGGGTATGGACGTAGATCCCCGGCCGGGCAGCCGAATTTCATCACCACAATGTGAATGAGGAAGAAGCGCACGATTACAAGATTCATGAAGCCATAGAATGAATTTATTTTGTTCAACTAAACGTTGAAGAACGTTAATCATGCGGTCGATCCGTAATTGATGCCTGAGACTCCACGTACAATCTCCTCTTGTGACTGAAGGACTGCCTGTGTGAGGACCCTCCCTTCGGGTGGGCCGGAGGATGCGCCACCGCGTCCGGGTGGGCTGCCGGCGACACACACACTGGCCGACACATCCATTTCTGTTGATCATTAAAAATATGGGTTTATTTAAATCCCTGATTGTGTGTTATTCTTGCGTTTACATCCATGGCAAAGCATGTGGGAATGGTGTGTGAGCTCCTCGCTCTGACCCCCACCTGTCTGGCCGCTTGACGTCCCACCACTTTTTTTTTATCTCCGCGGGGGTTCGTTGCTTCGAAACCACCGCGTTCACTCTCTGGCAAACCTTCTCCCACTCACATTGTTTAGTTTTGTACTGACGCGACAGGCTGCCGAACAAAACCCTTTGTTTCTCCTCCACCTCCCCGACCAGCACCTCCAGCTCGCACGCCATGAACTTTTTCTTTGTCATATTTTTGCGAGCTCGGACAGGAGAGACCCTATTTAAATAAATTTGCATATTTATAGGTGGGCGTAACAGGGATTCTTGTCACCGCTGGCTTTTAGTATGAGATCCACGCAAGTATTGATACATGAGGCCCCAGCGCAGGACCAAGTGTGAGACAGGAGGCAGACAGGGTGACAATCAACATACAGGAGTCAGCAGGACAGGGAAATGCAAATTCAGACAATGTAGAGGAAGAGCCGGAAGAGTCTAGGTGGTCAGAGACAAGTAAGATGTGGATTCAGATGGGGACAAAAGATGGGGCGCAGTGAGGGACATCCTGGTGGTCCGAGGTATGAACCTTGGAAGGTTCCCTGTAGAGTTCAGAGGGGAGTGGAGCCTCTGTTCCTTCCGGAAACTGTTAAGGGGAAGTGTGGGATCACAATGGGGCTGTGTTTCCCATAGGAGGTGTCGGGGCTTTGGCTGGGAGGGGGCTAATGTTGTCAAAGTCCATGTGACAACGTATTTCACCACATAAGGGCTCTCCAATATGTGTTTTTGAAACATTTTCTTCTTCAGCGGGCAAAATGAGATAAAAGTCTAAGGATATAATAAAAGTTGCAAGTTCTCTCAAGTGCAATTTGTAAAAAGAGTTTAGGCAAAAATCAAGAGTCAGTTCAGAGTCAAGTTGTGGCAAGAAACTTGGCTTGGGAAAGTTTTGAAGAAAATTCTGCAGCTACTCAGAGTCAAAGTACTACAATCTTAATTACTACAAAATTAAGATGGGAGCAGCTAAGAAGTTGCAAAGAAATTTAAAGAAAGAGCTGCATGGAAATTTGAAGAAAGAGCCAGCGCAAAAGACAAATGAGCAAGCCTAGAAATTTTAGAAAAGAGCCTTGAACAAAGGTGGCGCAAGTTTTATCCAAGTTAGGCGTGTATCTAGAGAGAGTAGCTCTTTGGCGAACTACAGTATTTATGATGGAAAAGGGGTGGAGGACAGAGTAGAGGGAGACAAAGAAAGCCCGCCAAAACTCGAATGTGCAATACATTCGATTTGGTGTGTCTCTAATCTAAATCTCTAAATCTATAATTATCCAACTTCAATGGGTGTACCCTAACTAAGCATAACCATTTTATTGAGGAAATACTTGAAGTTTCTGAATTAACAATTGGTTAATATTAAAGGAAACATTTGTATTAGTTTGGTCATCAATAAAAAGATATTCACATTGTCTACGACGTAAATTATAGCATATATGAACCACAAGATAATAGTTGGTCCACTTTAAACACATAATTAAGAGTAGAAATAATGTCTATTGGAGTGTGAATTGGCATTCGTACGTGAAAAAAAAGTACATTCTCAGCTACCATTCTTGGTAATCAGGGGTCTGCGCGAGTCTTGTTGTGACCAGCTGATTAAAACGGAAAATTGAGAACTTAGCCTACGAATGTCGTAGAACAACCAGAGTGATATGGTGGAATTCGGGAGATTACATATTTTATTCAGTGAATTTGCATTTGTGTGTGAATGTGATGTCCATTCCTTCCATTGAATTTTACGTCTTTGCAAATTTTACGGTTTAGGAAGGCGGGTTCGTTAGTCCAGGTCTGATTCTTCCAGGGTCTGGAAAGAGAAAGAGAGTGCGTTAAAGGTCAATTCTTGACTTCCATGTCCAGTCCAGTGATCTTTATGGTTGGTCATAGGAAACTCAAAGTGATCTGGCGAGGCTCATGTTGAAATCTTTATTCCTTGGTGGGGAAAACAAGTTGGCTTTGGTTGAAGATTTGGTGGATATGTTAATTCCAAAAGGTCTCTGAGTCTGTCCTCTGTGATTCTGGTTTTGTTAAATCATAAGGAATGTAGTGAAACAAGAGGAAAGGCGAAACTCACTACAGGTCACTGTTCTCCACCAGGTGGTTTTTGGCCTCCCTCTTCCGGAGACACCAATTGTGATATGAATTGATCCTTCCCATGTCGCTCTCAAGCACTCGCCAGCATTTCGAGCATTACAGCAGAACTGACTTAATTATTATACTATACTTATTACTGTTAAGTCACTGTCATCCTCTGACAGTGAAAAATAGTCTTTGAACTCCAGTAGGAATTGCCACGGGAAGATCCTGCTCCTCAAGAGTTAGTCCATCACAGTTTTTCTGCCAAACCTCCCTCACAGCCATGACTCTCTATCAGTCACAATGTGTGCCCCACACACACCATCTCCCTCTCTGTGGCTAGTTCCAACACCTCCAGAGGGGACTTGGGATGAGCCAATAGCATCTGAGTCCGCAGGTCGGCTGGCGGCAGAGACTGTCCTTCAATGTCATTGGCCAGCTCTCTCAGTGGCTCTCCAGGTCGCCGTTGTTGGCTGCACAGCTCAGAGCGGAGCAGGCTAGCTGCTGTACACGATCTAAAACACCTCTTCAGCACTCTCACTAACGCATCAGAGTTGCTCCTCTCCTCAGGGCTCAACAGCAGCAGGCTTGATAGGGCATCACCAGTGGGTCACATAGCTAGCTGAAGGGCTTTCACATCAGTGGACCATTTCCCGGCCCGAGCTAGCAGTTAAAAGTGGGCAAAACATGCCTCCCAGTAAGCCTTGCTGTCATAGGAGTTTTCATCCTGCATGACATCTATGAACCCCAGCCGCCGTTGTTCTCTCATGTGTGGCACGGTCATCGTCGGGACGGCCTGGGCGATGAAAGCCACCCTTGGCAGCCATTTTCAAGTTTATTTTCGTTCAGGCCGACTTCCAGCGAAAACTCTGACCATCGTCATCCTCCTCAAACTTAACTGTAGAGCAGTTCCATGGCAGCACTGTCCACCCCTCGCGAAGTAGTCACACCGACGTGCGTACGCTCGTGGCGATGAGGAATCACCCCTGTGTTGCATTCACTGACACTCTGAATTGAGCTGCGCCTCCCAATACCACAACAAAACACATCTTTTTAAATTCATAAAATGTGTTTATTTATAATAAATATAAATAAATAAATAAATCCTAACCACATTCCGGTTCAGTCCAATGTGATCTAACCTACTATAGACGAGTTAATTTTCCGTGCGTCATGACTCGTGCCTTCCGCCTTTGATTGACATCAGCAGATGGACAAGTGTGAAGTTGATAAATTAATAATTTTAAATATTAATTTATTCAATGATCCAGAGGGTTTGATGACTGTTGTTCATGCATTTAGGAAAGAAATACGTCTGACATCCTCCACCTCTGTCCGCGGAGTTTGGCATCTGTCCGCCTGCACCCTGATAAGAGGTCCACCAAAGTCTCCTTAGATCAGCTGCACTGCCCTGCGCTGGCAGTTAGACGTGGTCTGAGCAGGCATGAGCACAAGACAACTTTCTGGCACCAAATTGTCACTGCGCCATGCGTATCTCCGTCGACAGCGCTGGCATTTGCGCTGCCTATGAAGATAAGAGCTTTGACCTGGCATGTGTGCTAATTAGTGTGCTATAGATACACAAACCTGCCATGCTAATTTGTGTGAACATGCCATGCTAACCTGTGTGCTGCATGTGTGCAACGTGTCATGCTAACCTGTGTGCTACATGCTGGCTAACCTGTGTGCTACATGTTTGCTAATCTGTGTTTCTAACCTGTTGCTCCATGTTTGCTAACCTCTGTTGCTAACCTGTGTGCTACATGTTGGCTAACCTGTGTGCTACATGTTTGCTAATCTGTGTTTCCAACCTGTGTGCTAACCTGTGTTGATAATTTGTGTGCTACATGTGTGCTAACCTGCCATGCTAACATGTGTACTACATGTGTGCTAACCAGCCATGCTAACTTGTGTACTGCATGTGTGCTACATGTGTGCAAACCTGGCATGCTAAGTAGTGCTACATGTGTGCTAACCTGTGTGCGACATGTTTGCTCACCTGTGTTGCTAACCTGTGCGCGACATGTTTGCTTATCTGTTACTAACCTGTGTGCTACATGCTTGCTAACTTGTGTGCTACATGTGTGCTAACCTGCCATGCTAACAAGTGTGCTACATGTGTGCTAACCTGGCATGCTAAGTGGTGCTACATGTGTGCTAACCTGTGTGCGACATGTTTGCTCACCTGTGTTGCTAACCTGTGCGCGACATGTTTGCTTATCTGTTACTAACCTGTGCGCAACATGCTTGCTAACTTGTGTGCTACATGTGTGCTAACCTGTCATGCTAACATGTGTGCTACATGTGTGCTAACCCGGCATGCTAAGTAGTGCTACATGTGTGCTAACCTGTGTGCGACATGTTTGCTCACCTGTGTTGCTAACCTGTGCGCGACATGTTTGCTTATCTGTTACTAACTGTGTGCTACATGCTTGCAAACTTGTGTTTCTAACCTGTTGCTCCATGTTTGCTAACCTGTGTTGCTAACCTGTGTGCTACATGTTGGCTAACCTGTGTGCTACATGTTTGCTAATCTGTGTTTCCAACCTGTGTGCTACATGTTTGCTAACCTGTGATGCTAACTTGTGTGCTACATGTTTGCTAATCTGTGTTTCCAACCTGTGTGCTACATGTTTGCTCACCTGTGTTGCTAACCTGTGCGCGACATGTTTGCTTATCTGTTACTAACCTGTGTGCTACATGCTTGCTAACTTGTGTTTCTAACCTGTTGCTCCATGTTTGCTAACCTGTGTGCAACATGTTGGCTAACCTGTGTGCTACATGTTTGCTAACCTGTGTTTCCAACCTGTGTGCTACATGTTTGCTAACCTGTGATGCTAGCTTGTGTGCTACATGTTTGCTAATCTGTGCTTCCAACCTGTGTGCTACATGTTTGCTAACCTGTGATGCTAACATGTGTGCTACATGTGTGCTAACCTGCCATGCTAACTTGTGTACTGCATGTGTGCTAACCTGCCATGCTAACTTTTGCTACATGTGTGCGAACCTGTGTGCTACATATTTGTTAACCTGCCATTTTAAATTGTGCTACATGTGTGCTAACCTGTGTGCTACATGTTTGCTAACCTGTGTTACTAACCTGTGTGCTACATGCTTGCTAACTTGTGTGCTACATGTGTGCTAACCTGCCATGCTAATGTATGTGCTACATGTGTGCTAGCCTGGCATGCTAAGTGGTGCTACATGTGTGCTAACCTGTGTGCTACATGTGTGCTAACATACCATGCTAACCTGTGAGCTGCATGTTTGCTAATTTGCCATGCTAACTTGTGTGCTAATTTGACATGATAACGTGTGTGCTACATGTTTGCTAACCTGTGTTGCTAACCTGTATGGTACATGTGTGCTAACCTGCAATGCTAACCTATTGTGCTAACCCGTGTGCTACATGTCATGCTAACCTGTGTTGCTAACCTGTGTGCTAACATGTCATGCTAACCTGTGTGCTACATGTGTGCTAACATGTCATGCTAACCTGTGTGCTACATGTGTGCTAACCTGTCATGCTAACCTGCCATGCTAACCTGTGTGCTACATGTGTGCTAAGCTGCCATGCTAACCTCTGTGCTAAATGTGTGCTAACCTGTCATGCTAACCTGCCATGCTAGCCTGTGTGCTACATGAGTGCTAACATGTCATGCTAACCTGTGTGCTACATGTGTGCTAAGCTACCATGCTAACCTCTGTGCTACATGTGTGCTAACATGTGTGCTAACCTGCCTTGCTAATGTGTGTGCTACATGTGTGCTAACCTGTCATGCTAACCTGCCATGCTAACCTGTGTGCTACATGTGTGCTAAGCTGCCATGCTAACCTCTGTGCTACATGTGTGCTAACATGTGTGCTAACCTGCCATGCTAATGTGTGTGCTACATGTGTGCTAACCTGTCATGCTAAGCTGCCATGCTAACCTTGTTTCCAATGCGGTTTCATTTCCATCACTG
>CAESWR010000259.1:648095-660202 GCA_903171835.1 Mullus surmuletus | reverse complement strand
ATTGATCTTCTTCACAGTTGTGTGGGAACTGAATTGAGATTTTTCATGTTGAATGAAAGGTATTTACATCAAGCTTTTCTCCTCGAGAGGTTGTCTGTTAGCCGTTACATTCCGAATGAAGACACACGCAGACACGCAGACACAGACACGCAGACACAGACACGCAGACACAGACACGCAGACACGTGAATGTCTCTGTTGTATCTACTGCGTTCAGATGCTGTAAACACATCATAATGGAGATATTAAAGTCCATTCAGGGTGATGTTTTGTATGTGTGACTCAGCAGCACCCCCACAGTTTTCCCAGTGTAAGTGCACCGTGGTAGGTGCCCCTCAAAACACTTCAAGCACCTCAGATCCTCACAGTTGGGAAGTGCATTGCATTCACTGGATTAAAAACATTAGACACCTTATCTCCTGACTAAGTAAACATCTGTAAATCCTTTCACAATGGCAACGATTGCGCTATCGCTGTTAACCTCTTTCCACCTTCTCGGTTTGAAGCATTGGAAAACACCCTGTTTCTCAAAAAACATGTCATATTATTTTTGTCAATATGACGTCATCCACATTTGTTACATGGTAATGGTATATGGCAATATCCCAATCATGTGATCGGTTCAGCGTTTGTGTTTGCGCGAAAACTCAAGCAAACAAAATAAACGTATCTGCCGTTGAAGTATTTTCTTTTTGTGAACTAGGTACAAAGACACAACAATGAATATGAGTATGTCAATACTCTCAAGGATGTGCAGTTACTGGTTCTGAGTGAAGCAGTGGCCGTGTGGCACCTTTCCTCATTTCATAATTATGAGATCCTGATCTCGGAATTACGAGATAAGGTGTCTATTTTCTTTTTATCCAGTGAATGCAATGCGCTTCCGTATCACAGAACTTTGCAGGAAGCAAGGTTACTATTATGATGAAACTAGTCATGAAAAGGACGTGGAGGTGCTGAGGGAGCGCAGGAGAGAGGCCGACTGAGAGCCGAGGCTGCAGCCAGCCGTGACGTCTGTCAGCTCATTAAATATGGAGCCTGCCTCGCGTCCGGCTTCCTTAGGAGGCTAAAAAAAACCCAGGGAAAGAAAGTGCACAAACCGGTGTGAGTGTTGGAAGAAGCAAGAGCTCCTGGCATCTGATTCCATAAAAGGAGAGCGAGGAAAGCACACACACACACACACACACACATACACACACATATACACACACCTCCTGTCAGATTCTCCTGATGTCAGTGTGACTTTGGGTTCATGGTCACATGTGTTTGGTGACTTGGTGAACCAGGTGCAGGGTGCAGAAGTAGGAAGAGCCCCTGTGTGGGCGTGGTCACAGCACCGTCACAGCTTTGATCTGGTGAATCTGCTGTGTGTGTAAGTGGTTCCACTGAAAGAGAATTTCCTTCAGGATCAATAAAGTATCTGTCTATCTATTGTAATGTAAATCAAAGTAATCCAATCTAATCTGAAGTAATGCCATCTAAAGGAATCCATCGGCTATTTCAATTCAGGCGCTCTGAAAAGCACATGAAGCACATCATTACGACTCGTGTTTGTCTTTGTCTTATTTTACTAAATCCAAAACACCGTTTATAAACCTCAAACACAGTAACAGATACAGTAAGTTGCATAATACATTAAACCACTTAAATCAAATCAGATTTCTCAATGATTACGGGAATCTAAGCATGATATCATCAAAAACATCAAATGGCTCAAACTGAGTATCAAAGCTAACTCAGTTAAAGCTAATAGCAGTTAACTACACACTGACGGAAGCTGTGTGCGGAATTAAACATTGTCATCGCGATGTGTGCATGTGTGATGTTCACAACGCAGGACGTGCAATGTTTTCTCTTTTTTTTGATAACATGTCAATTTGCTTCAGCCGTGGAGCCGTCCGCAGAGACTGTGCGGGGCTGTTTATACTTTTGTGCCGAGGGTTGAGTGACAGGCTGCACGTCACCACAAGTTGAGACTCAAGATACTGGCTACTTTGGAAGCTCGGGAAGCCTCGACCGGCAACACGTAACATCAGAGCAGGCACAGTGATCAGCGATCAGCTGTTGCTGCAGCAGCAGAGTTTTAAGCAAAGTGAAACTCACCAAAGTGTAGGAAGCTCTGACAGCACACACGTAACATCCGAGCAGCCACACACACTGATCAATGGGTAGAGTTCCATTTAAGTCCAAACATGATTGGATGTTTTTAACACAAGAGCTTCACCGAGGCTCACGTGCCAAGGAGCAGACCAGTCACAGCCATGTGCAGTGCGCGACAACACACACGCACACAGGTCACACACCAAGCCAACGAGGATTGAATCAAACTAATTCTTTCCGAATAGAGCTACTCAAGTCATCTGGGTATGATTTTTGAATTTTTTAACATCGCAATATACATTGCAAAAAAAAAAATTGCAATGTCAGTTTTTTCCAACATCGTGCAGTCCAAGTACCATCCACGTTGAAATAGATGAAGAACACAAGCTAACTAGAGAGGTAGGCCCCACCACCTTGCCATTCACGGAGTGTAGGTTTGCCCTTGAAGCACTCAGTTCCCTCCCAAGGTTACCCGCTAACTAAATCATCTTCGGCCTTATCCTCTTCAGTAGGTTCCCTGTTTGGTTCTCAACAGGAATCAGGACCACCAATTTCTGCACGTCACTGCGGATGACGAAGATCGCAGGCAAGTGAGAGCCCTTCTTCTGGGCCCTGGAACCAAGGGGAACAGGGAGGCCCATGCAGGCCTTAATGTCTGCAACCTGAACCCTTCTTGTCAAGGTACATAACAACAATCCAGCCTTGTTGGAATTGACCCCTCATGACGTTCTGATCTGATATCCAAACAACATCTCTGATCCTGACACTTGTGCCACTTGTGTCTGATGAACAGACTCGGTCAGGCCAACTCAATCCACCTCGCCCAAAACTTGCAAACTCCAGGCTGGACAGCCCTCAGTCTCTGCCAAGGGTGGGTTCCCAGGACGACCATCCATCCTTTCGACCTTGCGGATGATCAGTTTAATGTCCTCTCCTTTCAGGTTGAGCCGTTAAGCGGCCTCAAAGGTTATATAGTTGGTATCAAAGAAGAATGTACCAACACCCTCCCAGAGGTTGTTGTAGTCTCAAACAACATCGTTAAGGCAGGGTATTCCTTTCCCTCCCGGTTGGTGATGAAGCAAGGGGTCTTGTTTGTGCAGGCCTCCTTGATCCTTTCTTGCAGCACAGGAAGAATTCCGGTGAGGCTCTCCTCTTGTTTCTTAGTCAAACCATCGTTCCAAAATTTCGCATTCTACTGTCCACCTTGATATTCCTTCGTTTTTGTCATTAGCTTCGGACAAAGTAGGTAGTTGTGGTCAGAAGTTCCCCCGTTGCGACACTCCTTTGTGCATAAGATCGTTCGGGAGCAACTTTCGTCTCCTCCATGGACGTGCAAGCACCTGAAGCATGCCCCTGCCTTTCTGAGTTGTGCTCTCTTGTCTGCCAAGTCGTACAGAGTTTGCAGGTGAATGGTCTGCCTTCATGCCCGTTATCTCCACACATAGTGCACATACTTGGTTGAGGGTGAAGTTCTCCTGTGTCAGAAGTTCGCCTGTTGCAACACTCCTCCTTTGTCCATAAGAACTTTTGGGAGCAACTTTCGTCTCCTCCATGGACGCGCAACCACGTGAAGCATGCCCCTGCCTTTCTGAGTTGCGCTCTCTTGTCTGACAAGTCTTAGTTTGCAGGCGAATAGTCTGTCTTCGTCCCCATTGCCTCAACACACACACATACCTGGTTGAGGGTCTTTCAGGATGTTTTTAGACCTGACTTTAGCTAGTGTCACGAGAACATCCTCCTCCTTTCTCAGAAATTGCAATAGACGATCGAAGTGATCTTGTGGCAAGAATTCGTTGTCAGTTCTGTACCTTGCCCAATCTTTCCGCATGGAGCGAGGAAGCTTCCTTTCAATCGCCGCCTTTGATTTTCTTTGCAGCATCTGTTTCTGTTGCATCTTTGGTCTGAATGAGCCTCGAAAGCTCTACACCTCCACCAGAGTCGTGGTTGTATGAGCATCCATGGATGTTCAGGATATCTGTACATCCTGGTGAAGGTTTTGAGCAGTGGAGGCAGGTCGGTCGCAAAGAGTGACTTTGTCTTTGGTCATTTTGCTTTTACTTACAAAGCTCCAGTTCAGACCAACAGTTACAAGTCGCCACATTCATAGAGCAGGTCGAGGCCATGCCCCTGTTAATACTGATATATTTACAGGGAGCAAGCATGAGGGAAAAACTCAATGTCACAGAAGAGCAGAACCACACACCCCTAGTCTCAGTTTATCTGCTGCCAAACCATGAGCTCCAAATTACTCACAATGGCCCTTTCAACCTTGATGGTTTGACTGTAAACAGAACCGTCCAAGAACCATGAAGCAGCAGCTGAGAACATTTGATGGTGGAGGTGGAGGTGGACTAGAGGGATGGGTCACTTGTCGATGGCATCAACAGTCCATTACAGGCTTGTTTCTGGGCCTTTATTTAGAACTTGATCACATGACCACGTGTTCCTGTGCCCCCCACTTCTCTCGTCTCTCCTCACTAGCTGAATTCCAATAACAAAGAGCTGCAAGCACTCTGAAGCCGTTCTGCCACAACACCGTCAGTGTTTGTATTTTTTTTAAGATGAATGAATCCTAATAAAGAGAAGAGTAAGTGTGTCGCTATCATCGTAAGTCAGCAGTTGTTAGTTGTTCGAAAGAAGACAGTAGATCCTGGCTCATGTGTTCTCCTCCCACCTTCACCAGGACTCTTCAGACACAGATCACGGAGATCCAGAAGGAGAAGATTCTCTCATGTGAAGGCCAGCAGCAGTATCACGCCCGAGTTGCACCATGATCCAGTTTGAGTTGATGGAGGAGCCAGACTGAAACTGAAGCTGTGTGAAACTCAAAATCCGGGTTCTGACATTTGTTTTAAGTTAAAACAAATAATTCTGACTTTACAACTACACTACACCGACACTGCCTCGAGTTGTTACCCAATAAAAGAGAGGCGTTAATTGTGCAATAACTTTGTGGTGTATTTTGGGTTACTGTTGTGAAATGGAAAATCAATAATCAGTAATCGAGAATCACTAATAATCGCAGATTGATTGTTAATCAAATCCGGACCTTAATAATCGTAAGCAAATCAAATCATGAAATTGGACAGATTAACTACCCACAGTGGATGGAGGGATGGATGAATGGACGGAGGGTAGATGAATGGGTGGATGGATGGATGGAGGGATAGGTGAAGATGGCTGGATGGAGGAATAGATGGAGGGCTTCCTGGCTGGATGGATAGAGAGGGATGGGTAGATGGATGGACGGCTGAATGTATGGAGGGATGATGGATGGAGGCAGAGAGGAGAATGTGAGAAGTCCGGTTTCAACCCAGCGGGACTAATCCATGGAGAGTTTATGGGCTGATATGAATGATTATGTATGAAGTTTCAAAGTGTCCTAGATTGTGAACCAGTTTTGAGACCTCAGAGCAGTTTTGAGCCACATCATAGCAATCTTGCTATTTTGCAATACTGTGTAAGAAAATAAACATGAACACATGACACATGCGTAAGCAGCACATAAGCAGCGTTCACACTGGATGCAACATGGGCGACCATGTCCCATGCAAAGTCAATGTACGGCCACATTCAGGCTCAACCTGCCCTCAGACGACAACTTGGCGAATTGGTCGCAGTACTGGGTTGCTTTGGATGCGCAACCAGGTCGCATCGCTCAGTTGGCAAAGTTGAAAAATGCAAACTTTTCAGGCAACGTAGCGTGAAGCTGTGTTGCGACAGCCGGTCAGCAACTTTACCGGCTTCACTGGAGGCCGATTTGCTCAGAGATAATTGCTGTGTTCCGGCAACTGGAGATTTATGACACCGTGGCGCTATTTGACTGGACCGATTAGTGTTTAGCATTAGCACTGCAGACTCTCCCGCGACTGCAATTTACGTTTGTTAATCTGAGCATTTTATATGATTACATGCGTGTGTGCACGCGTGTGTGGTTCTGTACATCAAGTCCGGTGCGGTAATAGACGCATTCTCAGTCATTGCCTTAGTCACAAATAAAGTTTGGCAGAGAAAGTGGAAGTAGAATCGAGCAGGCGTGACATCACTGTAGCGGCTAGAGCGTTAGACACTACAATGACAGCACTAGCTCTTTTATGGACACGCCACATGACTGACGCATCAGACGCCATATTGGTCGCGTCCGGTGTGAATGCAGCTTAAAGTCCAACCCTTCTTCACACTCAATCTAATCTACAATCCTACAAAGACAGGCACATGGATCACAATAACAAACGTGCCTCAAAAGGTTTATTATTGAATATTCCCTGTAGAACCATTTGAACTGCTCTTCCCCAGAATATCCTCCAGCCAGAAGCCATCGGAGCTGCTTTAAAAGCACAACTGAACACACTCTCTGGTTACGTAACAGTCATTTTGGTCCCGTGGGAGCACAGAGGGACGTTTTCCTCCCTTGTCAGCGCTTTCACTGCGCCCTCATTAGGGAAAGACAATGAACAGAGCTGGACTGTGACCGCTGCTGGCAAAGCCATCACCATTAGATGGAGACCGTTAGCAGCAGAGCCAGGCCAGTGGCAATCAGAGCATTTTTGCTTTTGTTTTTTTGCATGAATACATGAAACATAAAGAATGTTTGGAAGGTGGTGACATCATTGGCGATTTTTTTATTGCTTTGCTTTTAACAGACGTTTTCTCACCCAGCATCAAAGCAACATATCTCATGTATGCAGCCATCTGTGCACCTGGATTGAGGAGTGTGTGTGGAAAATGCCTATTATTGTATCCTCACACCTGATTGGGTCACTTTAGGCCCACATGTATGATCATGCATCAACATAGAAGTATCATATGTTGTCATAGATGGTGGTCCAAAGCCTATTTTATACTTCTGCATCGTGTCGCAGTTAAGGAGCTTCCGCTGTCGCCAAATATCCACTTCTAGAGTCTACAAATCTCGGTGACGCGCAGCACATCATTCAACCCCGGTGCAGAAGTATAGTGGGACACACACACCCCCACACAGAGGCTACATGGAGCCCTCCACATCGGCACGACGCAGAAGTATAAACTAGGCTTCAGATGGTCATGTATTGTCTTTGTTGGTCATAGATGGTCATGTATGGTCAAAGATGGTTGTTGATGATCATAGATCAGGGTACACAAACTTTTTTGACCCTGAGAGCCACTTCCTGTGTCCTGAGTCTTACAAAGGGCTACCGTTTTATACACTCTTCTGAAATAACACATTTGCTTTGACCTTTGAACTAGAATAGGCCTGAATGTCATGTATAATAAACATACTTTTCATGCTTTTTTAAGATATTGTCATTTTAAATATTTTCATTTTCATGCGGTCCTTGGGGGGGTCAGAGGTCTTTTTCATTGTTTTTTTTGTGTAATCACTGTAAATATAGCATGCAATGGCCCATTCTCATTTCAGTTTCTTTATTTCTTAGCGAATGGCTGAACCAGGATTTGTTTTTTTATGGCATCTGCTTTGTTCTGAGTTTGGGTAATTAGTGTGACGAATCAGCACCACCGGTGTAACCGTAACCAAGGCAATAACCCATGAACCAAATTTGCAGTGTTAGCCGCTACAAATAATGTTTAAATTGTTACAACCTGAGTGATCCAGTGTGGTCTTACTCCAGCCCAAGTCCAGAGCCCGAGTCCAGGGCTCATAGATAGACCATTTGCTGAGGTGAATCCACCTCTGCGACATACGGAGGGACATTGACATCTCTTTACACACTGACAGGGTCAGGCAGGACAAAAGCAGGTGTCTTCCTGATAAATATTCTACTCCATCATGTGGAGTGATGCACATTTCAAGTCTTCTCTTGTTTTGTATCTCTAAATAGAATTAAACATACTTAGTTTGCAATAAACATTTTAAGCAGACAAGTGGAACACACATAGTGCTGCAGCCATTAGTTCTAAAGGCCACAGTGAGGAAATTGTGCAAGAGTGAAACTTGAGAGGGGCGTGTTCACACACACACACACACTCACACAGTGCAAAGATGAGAAGACGAAATAAAAGCACATGACACAAAACACTCAGGTGATCACAGATTTTGGGCACCTGTGTGTGTGTGTGTGTGTGTGTGTGTGTGTGTGTGTTTACAGTTTGTGTACAGAGAGCATTCACAATGTGACACTGTCACATTGTGAATGCTCTCTGTTGGCATACTCTTGAAGACTGTGGATGGCAGCACCTGAACAAGTGGAAGAACTTTACCTGGTATCTGCTGTGATTCTGTCCAAGCCTCCGTGACGTAGGTGTCCTGCTCTCTGTAGCTTACAATGTTTGACCTGCCGATTGATGTTTATCATGAAGTTGTTGTCCTATCAACATCAGACCACTGGTGTCACACTGAAGAGGGCACGATGCTGCCCCCCTGACTTGCAGCCCGGCACTGCGGTGGCATTGATCTGCACTTTGTGTCTCTGCTGCCGGACGTGATGGTGATCTGAGTCAGATGTGCATGCCATCTCATTCATTTCCTTCACCTGCTCTTGTCCTTCACAGACTGTAGAAGCCAAAAAGTACTGCTGGTATTTTGAAGGCAGGTACCCCATATACTTCATGTAAGTACTCAGATTTTGCTGCCACCTTTTCTTCTCCTGATTGTAGTGATGTGTAATGACTGAGTGTGTGACCAACATTTGAGCTGCTTTTTATCACTTGCATTCTGTTTTTATGAACAAATTGACACCCAGCAGAGCCCAGAATCGATTCACACAGATTGGTGGCTTCCTGAACCACTGCCTCTGCTCTCCAGCTGAAAACCACTGAGAGAGAGGAAGGGACAGAGACAGACATAAACAGTAAGAGGGAGACAGAGAGAGACAGAGAGAGATGATAGGAAGGAGACACAGAGAGAGAGAGACAGAGCAAGAAAGAAACAGTAAGAGGGAGACAGCGAGAGGGACTGAGTGAACCACAGAAAGAGACCTAAGAGGAAGACAGAAAGAGATAGTATGAGGTAGACAGAGAGAGAGACAGTAAGAGGAAGACAGAGAGCCACAGAGAGAGAGAACAGCTTGAGAAGCAGGAAGGAGAACACAATAAGGGCCTGCAAAGGATGACGTCAGTGGTGGTGAAGATGTGGATGAAGGCACCAGTGACAAGAGTCACCAACTCTGAGTGAGAGTAACAACAGCAACAGAAACAGTAACATGCCGCCTTAGCCACACACTGCTGCACTGCTGGGGGGCCCTGGTCCTCTGGGCTCTCCTGCCCCTCATCATCCGAAGGATCCTCTTTGTGGAGGTGAGAACAGGTTGGTCCCCCATCTACGGCAGCTGATGCTCTCGGGCCGACATGCAGCTTCAGCGGCTCTTTGGAAGCTTCAGTCCCCCTCAGGTCTGAAGGACGATGTTGGGGGAGATGTACAAGCCGTCGCACAGACGAGCCAGAGTCCTAATGTGGGAGACACCGCTGATGTGGAGGATCAGTGAAGACTCACCTGCTCTTTTTTTGAGCGACAGGCGCAACTGTAGCAGAATGCGGCAATATGCTCCACCCACACCAATATGCTCCAACCTCGTCAGTATGCTCCACCCCCACTAACTCGCTGTTTTAATGCTAAAGCCCTACCATCTCATCACAACAAGATGTGCACTAATAAAAATAACCAGAGAGAAGCAGACTAAAACCAACACACGCACAGAGTGTAAAAACAAAGTCCTGAGTAGAGCCCTGCACATGAGGGAAGAACTCACTCTTCACAGCAGCTAGAGGCCATTCTGACCTTCTTGTTCAGGTTGCTGGTGTTGTGAGACCAGTCCAGTTTCTTGTTGAGGCGAACACCCAGATATTTGAATGAGTCCACCATCTCTGTGTCTGAACCCAGGATGTTCACAGGTGTGTGATGTGTGGACGCTCTGTGAAAGTCTATCACCACCTCCTTTGTCTCGCTGGTGTTCAAAGGTGGTTTGCCTCACACCACGCCACAAAGTTGGTGCTGACTCCCTTTTATCCCACTTCATTCCCCTCAGACAAACTCATCAACGATGGTTTTGTTGTTGGAGATTTTCTAGAGGTGACCCTGTCCAGAGTGGTATCTAAAATCCAATGTGTGTAGTGAGAAGAACAGTGAGAGCACAGTGAGAGCATGGTTCCCAATACACCGCCGTATTGGACAGTTCTTGGAACCTCACTGCCCACCCGGACCACTGCGGTCACAGGACCAACTTATGGCTCCAAATATTTCCAAATGGGAGACAGAGCTTTCAGCTTTCAGGCCCCTCGCCTGTGGAAGCGTATTCCAGCCTTGGTTCTACACTCAGGAACATTATTACAGACATGCTGCTATAGGCCTAGACAGCTCCTATGATGCACCAGGCTCCTCTTCTTCTCATCACTAAAACGTAGCATAACATTGTTGACGAACTTCACATGGTCTCTCGCTGCAGGTTGTGCTTTCCTCCGTCCTCTCTCTGCTTCTCTCAATCTTTGCAGGTTCGGGGAGGAAAACTGCTGCCATCATCCTGCTGATGCCTCCAAACTGACGCTATTTCAACATTTTGTAGTATTATTATTATTTACTAGTAGTGGTAGTGGGATAACTGTTGTCAATATCAACGGGTCCTCATCACAGATGTTCTCGTATTTATCTGCCTCTATTGATTGTGTTTTCTCCCTCTCTCTCTTTCTCTCACTTTCAAACCCAACCGGTCAAGACAGATGGCCCCGCCCACCCTGAAACATAATTCTGCTCCACGTTTCTTTTGTTAAAAGGGAGTTTTTCTTGACCCCTGTCACAGAGTGCTTATTTCAGAGGGGCGTGGCCAGACCTCCTGTTTTAAAGTGCAGAGAGATAAACGTGAATTTACACACTGTTGCCCCACACACACTCCAGGGGTCTGTGAATAGACCAGTGCACTTGTGTGTGTGTGTGTGTGTGTGTTGGTGTGTGTGTGTGTGTGTTGCTTTGTGTGCTGCTTTGTTCCAGATGTCGCTCCTATGAGGACTGCTGTGGGACTCGCTGCTGTGTGCGAGCTCTGTCCATCCAGAGACTCTGGTACTTCTGGTAAGACACCAGTATTCATCTGTGTCCTGGGGACCACGCAGGCTGTCACATACTGGCCATTGTGCTAGTTAGTGTGCTAGTTAGTGTCCTTGTTACTGTACTGTGCTGCGTCACTTTCAAGTCACTCATATGACGTCTATCAGAGGTGTGTGTCAGAGGTCTGTGATGGTGATGTAGAGGTGTGTGTCAGGTGTGTGTGTCCAAGATGTAGAGGTGTGTATCGGAGATGTAGTGGTGGGTATCAGAGGTGTGTGTTAGGTGTGTCAGGTGTGTGTGTCGGAGATGTGTATCAGCTGTAGGGAGGGGACATTCTAGAGACATTAATTGTGATCACACACGTGCACACACACACAGATGGTGTCCTGTGTTTATTCTGCAGGGTTCTGCTGATGATGGGGGTGCTGTTCTGCTGTGGCGCTGGCTTCTTCATCCGCAGGAGGATGTATCCGTCCCCTCTGAGAGATGAACCCGCCTTCAACGTCTCCTTTACACGCCACCCGGTGGCCACTCCTGGTAAAGCACCCAACTAAGGCGATCAGACAGCGTAGAACGTAAAGAAACGGCCCACGCAGCCATCTGAATTTATGACAGAAAATGAGTTTCTCCGGATCTGCTCGGCACGCTGGTTTCTCTCGTCATTGCAGTGAAATAAAATAAAAACACAAGTGATGATGTGAAGTTTCCTGTTTCAAAGCAACCAGATGTGTTGAATGAAAGAAGCCACAAATATTCCATCATTGATCAGTGATTGAGTGATGAGTGATCTGTGATCTGAAACACAAAAGATTCTGGGACAGGAAGGTGACATGGTCCAGACCTGGTCCTGGTCCTGGTCCTGGTCCTAAGGGAAACCAGAATGCTTTCGAGTTTTATTTCATTCATTTGGATTACGAATTGACTCCAATAAAACACTCATGGAATCCTCATTCACTGGTTCAAATTTACTAGCTGGAAAAGCTGTCCCTGCATGCATCCCCACTCATGTGCAAGAAAAGGGGGGGGGGGGGGGGGG
>CAESWR010000259.1:634211-648071 GCA_903171835.1 Mullus surmuletus | reverse complement strand
TGTGTGTGTGTGTGTGTGTACGGGGGCGGGTTGTACTCCTATTGGCTTCCTAAACATGAGGTCTGCAGTTGCTGGGCAGCAAACAGGCAGCAGAACAACACAAGTCTGCGTCTTCTTCTTTGTCTGTGACAGAACAGCTGATGTGTTATATATAAAAATGTAAAGCTGTGTGTGTGTGTGTGTGTGTCCAGTTTCCCAGCAGCCAGGAAGTATGCAGGGCTTCGGGGTCAGCGGGATGTCCGGTGGTGAGCCAGCCGCAACCATGGCGCACCCTGCATATGCACAGCCTGGCTCCGCCCACATGATGATGACTTCATACCCTCCGCCACCTTCCTACTGCAACCATCCGCCTCCATCATACGAACAAATATTCCACAATGCTGACAAAAAGTAACATCTGATGATGGGGGGGGGGACAGAGAGAGAGAGACAGACAGAGAGAGAGACAGAGGGGGATGGTGAAGAGGAAGAGGAAACTAAAGACGTGTTTGCACCTTTGTGGATGTCAGCTGTGTTGCCCTTGAGAAAAGACTAAAGACAACACACACAAACGTGCGTGTTCTCATTCGTGTCCTATGTCCACGTTCTGCTCACGTCCATGTTCTTGGTCCATGTGTCTCACATTCTCTTGCGTGTCTTTGGTCCATGTTCTCCTCATATCCATGTCCATGTTCTCCTGCTTGTCCTCGGTCCACGTTTTTCTCCTGTGTGTCTTCGATCCATGTTCTTCTCATGTTCTCCTGCGTGTCCCCAGTCCACGTTCTCCTCATGTCCGTGTCCACGGTCCATATGTCTCACATTCTCCTGCATGTCCTCGGTCCACATTCTCCTCATTTTCTCCTGCGTGTCCATGTTTTCCTCATGTCTCTGTCCTCAGCCCATGTGTCTCACATTCTCCTGCGTGTCCTCAGTCCACATTCTCCTCATGTCTGTGTCCGCAGTCCATGTGTCTCATGTCCTACTGCTTTCCTCCACTAGCTGAGGCCTTATCTGTGTTGACGTCTCACCATGTGTTTATCTGCGCTCTTGCAGCTGAAAACAAGAAGTGCAGAACCAGTGATTACATCATCTATCTGCATTGTTCTGTTGGACCTTCTATGATCGTCAGTGGTCAGTATCTCACAGAGGTTTTGACATGATGACACCAAACTGGTTTCCATTTTGGACAAACTGTACGGCGTTGACGGAAGCTGAAACACAACAATGAAAATGCTTTGACTAAAAGACGCTGGCTGAGAGCAGGAGGCCTCTCAGCACCTTATCACTTCATACCACCTTAACCGCTGCTGTGTGTTGTCGTCGGGGAGGTATGAAAATCTTGTTTAGCACGCCTGGTTTTACATGAACATGAAGATGCCAGCTCACCTCCACGATTGGACCAGATGGACGCTTTTTCTGTTCATTCACAGTCACTGTTCAACAGTTGACGGTTAAACCAGTAACCCCAAAACATGAGTCAACCAGTCAACCACTTGATATTGAAATGAATAAGTTGTTGATTCAGTAGTGAGAGGTGGGGTCCATGTCTCTCACTGTCGGTTGCCTTCCAAAGGGATTCAGAGCAACTTTGCACTCGGCTTTTGTTGTCACCTGACAAGCATGGCTGCCAACTCTCCTGATGCACCTCCAGGGGAAAGCTGGTGGTGATCCGGCTGCCTGAGACTGAGCACACCTTCAGATCCATCTTTGTATGATCGTTTTTTGACTCACTTGTCAGTTTTTAGAAACAGGTGAAGAACAGTTCAGTTAGGGAGTTGTCATGGCAACACAGCCTCCACTCAAGTACTGTAAATCCAACCTTCATTGGACTCTTCATGGAAGCAGTTTTTCTACGTAGTTATCAGAAAAATTTGCGCTAAATTGAGCGTGAGCACAAATCGGTCACGAAAAGAAGAAACTCGTTTAGGGATAAATTTTCCAGAAAGAAAATGATTTTCCACTTTGAAGTTGCAAATGTGTTGAGAAATAAAGATTTCCTGCCTCCGTGCATTTTGCCATAGACTTATTTTTTTCTGTCAGATAAATGTGAATAGAAAATAGAATAGAATAGAAATATTTATTGTCATTGTACCAATGTTGCATTGTACAACGAAATTATGGTGCTCTCATCACAGTACCAACAACAAATATTTAGAAAATATATAAAAATAAAGAAAAATAGCAATAATAACTACAAAACCTAAAAAAAAACTTAACAGCAATCATACAGTCATTGCACATGGTGTATTGCATTGTGATGGTTTATTGTAGGTTTCTAGCAGCCTTTACTAGATTAACTGCTGATGGATAAAAACTGTTCCTTAGTCTGTTAGTCCTTGTCTTTATGCATCTGAGGCGTCTGCCTTCAGGCTGAAGTCTATGAAGAGCATCCGTGCATAGCTCCCCTGCTGCTCCAGGTTGGATAAGACAGCATGGAGAGCAGTGATCGCAGCATCCTCTGTAGAACTGTTGGCCCTGAAACTGGAGGTGCTGGTGCTGCAGACATCCATCCACCAACCTCACCCAGTGCTCCCAACATTCAGCATCCACCCTCAGCTGTAGACATCTACTGACCACCTCTAATGCTGTAGACTTCCACCAACCACCTACAGAGGAACCAACACCCAGCATCCAGCATCCACCCTTTTGCTGACATCCACCAACCACTTACAGCTGCCAACATTCACTAACCACCATCAGGGCTGTAGACATTGACCCTCCACCTTCAGTGCTCAGAGACCAGCTCTGTCTGTCTCTAATGTAGCTTAGTCAGACACCGTGCAACAGTTGACTTAAGAAGCGAGTTGTAGCATTCAGAGAAATTCATCCAGAGCCTTTGACGTGCAGAATGATGAGCAGTCTTCCATTCGCTCTGGGCGAAGCAAGGTGATCTCAGAGCTGCTTCCTCTAAGCTCTGAACAGGTGCTGAACATTTACCTTCACAGCAGAATTCAGTGGTGCTGAAGACATGGACATGATGGTCTCCTTCCGACCACATAAAGGCCGTGAAACAGCTGATGATGGTGCGCACACTGACATGAAGGGAGAGAAAATAGTGCCGGTTGATTGCGAGGTCAGACTTTTTTGTGGCAAAGAATTCGTGATGCAAATGGATTACTCTTTTGAATGCATAGTTTTCTGGAGCAAAACGCTTTATCCGTTTGACTCCAGCAACTAGACGGAACCTCTTTCTGCAACACCACCGGAACTCAGCTCACAGGACGCAGTGGGGGAAGACTGCTAATGAACAACACTGATGGTGAGGTCATACAACTTACAACATACAACATGTAAAAAAAAAAATCCGAACTATCCCTTTAGGGGTCCCTTGGGGGACGAACTGGACAAACTGTTAACATATCTCAGAACACAGGATCATCTTAGAGGACATAAGATCATCTGGCGTTTGCTGTCCTTGGTCGGGACAAATCGGGAAAAAAATCTGTCGCCTCTTTTCCTTGCTTCCTCCACTTTCTGCCCACTGTGAGCTGAAACGAATGGATCTGAGAGCTGGAGGCTTGTGAGGTGGAAGTCTCTGTCCACTCCCCCCTGCTGGAGTGGAGGCTGCTGTCCACCAGCCCCCCCACACAAGATCAGCCTCCCTGTTAGCCAAAGCTAGTGTTAGCTAAATGCTAGGACCTGAAACAACACATATGATCAAAATAAGAGCTTTAGAACTAAATGACCCAACCATTCCGAAACGTCCTGCTGCAGCCGCACAATCTGAACATGTTGGGGAACGGGAACCTCGACTTCTGTGTCCCATTCTGCTTCAATTAGCTACGGTTGAACAACGGCGTTTCAAAAACAGCGTACGCTGAATACGTACACCAGCGAAAGCCAATAGGAGCGTGGAGTGGGCGTGGCCAGACACAGCTCACTGACATTTAAAGGTACAGGCACAGAAACAGCCCGTTCTCAGGAGAGCTCATAGAGACACTTTTAGACTGGCTGGAATTAAGTACCAAAGCTGAATGTGAGGGAAAAATCTTTTCAAATAATGTTTTTGTGACCTAATAATGTGACCTTTAAGAGTTAATATGCAGTTAACTATAGAAGAATCCATTTAGGAGAGAAACCATATCGATGTAAGGAATGTGATATTTTAGTTCATGTTGTACTGTTGATGTTGTACTGTTTGGTAATGTGGTGTATTAACTCTGTGATTATTTGTATACTGATTGACTTTACAGACTTGCCAAACTTAGTTACTGTGCCGACTGCACATGTCACGATATGTTCAGGGAGTGATCACCCCCTCGTGTACGTCGTTAGGTATCGCCTCGTTATTCAAGTACACCGCAGCGCCTCAGATGGTCAATGATTAGCAGCAACTTTAAATTTGAGGCATTTTTTTTGCAGTGACAGATTTTTATAGCAAAAAGTGTCTCCTTCCAAAAGACTGCTGTAAAAATATCATATATGAATATTTTTTCCACTTTAAATGAGTTAATCTTTTTAATCAACTTCAGCCTGAAATATATATATATATGTATATATACCCATAAAATATGTATTATTACAATTATTTTGTTTGGTTTTTCTACCATAACTCCACAGTATTTTAATTGGAAAAAATACAAAAACTCCAACAATTCCCAAAAACTCCATTCAATTCAGGGAGGATTTGTGCCCGAGCCTGCCCAGCTGCCAGCACCGGGCGAGAGCCCTATTGTTTTTGCTAGGAGGAATTCCTTACCAATTCCGAGTGTCACGACCGTCGACTTTGTCCTAGCTGGCCTCTTTTGGCCATTTGCGCACATTGGAATCAAACTAACTTGTCCTAGGGCTTGATGAACAAAGAAATCTTTGAATTCCTGGGTCCCCTCGTTGCAACGAAGGTTCCTTTTATTTTGCAACACAGGCTGTAAGTGTATATTAGCTATATTAGCCTACTATCAAAATGACTAAGTAGGCTACAAATACATAATGAGCATTCATGATTAAATGTTTATTTTCCCTGCAGCGCATCCTGGAGAGAATGACACACCACGTGACTACTCTGCTGTACCATATTCGGTGCTTTAAGTTCACATACCTGCAGAACAGCGCTGTCTGTTCGATATCAATCACATCACACGACTCATCACAGGCAATTGAGTACACTGGGGCTGAATTCATGTCCTTGATTTGCCGATTGGTGATGTCACCTGCCATTTTAATGGCCCTTTCTTTCACCGTCTTTGCAGAGAGAGGCATGTCTTTAATTTTCTGGATTATCTCCGTTTTGTTTTTGAAGTCTGAAAATAGGTGCTCGATATTTTAATGAATGAATCCTTCATGTAATCACCATCCGTGAACGTTTTTCCACGCTCAATTATCTCTTGGGTTGCAACAACACTTGCAGCAGTAGTGGAGTTTGGAGATGCAATCCACTTCTTAAATCTATCTTTGCGCTCCTCTAATTTCTCCAGTACTGCAATTGCACCTTTTCTCTCACTCCCAACTGGGTAGTCGGCTGCAAATTTAGCATGCCTTCCCTGGAAATGTCTTTCCAAATTACTCTTTTTGTTGTTCGACAACTTCTCATTCCAAAGCAAACATGCAGGCAATCCTTCCGCATTGGCAATGAAAGCGAATGATTCGGTCCATTCTTCCTTGAATCCTCTGTTCTCATTGGCCCATGACACGCCCATGACACGCCCGCCGGTTTGTTTACAACAGCCACCTGCCTGTCACGGCGCTGCGCCGCGCTGAAACGTGTGTCCCAGACTATGACGCAAATCTTCGTTGACAGAAATGTTGAAATGTAATATTTATTATGCACATTTTTACAGCATTGGAAAAACGGTAAGAATGTTTGTCCTCCTACGGAAACCATATTAAAACAAAAAATATATCCCCCCCATCCAGTTTCATACATTTTTGAGGAGGCTCCAGGGAGCCACTAGGGGGGCGCTAAAGAGCCACATGCAGCTCTAGAGCTGCGGGTTGCTGACCCCTGCCCTAGAGGGACGGGTGCCATTTTTACTTTTGTTTAATACTATCATTATACCTTTATGATTTCTTTCATAATTTTTTTAATGTGCATTGACAATGAGTCCTGCGCATCCTTCTCCACTCAAATGAAATATCCCACATCTTCTCAACAGACACCGGCCTCGCTGCACAGTGGCTGCACACGATACGAAGTACAAAGTCAAATTTTCATTTTAAACACATGAAGGTATGCAGTTGATGGTTCCAAAATGTCCAAATTTGTATAACCGTAATTGGTATAATCGCTGTGCCGTTATTGTTTATGCTAACAGCAAGATACACTTGATAGCCTCCTGCTCCAGTTCACCACACCGTGTGACTCGCTCCGTAGTCGTGTTCCACCACATTCGGACCAGAGGTTCCACCTCCTATTCAGTCTCCACCGGACCTGGCTCCGCTGGACTTTATCTCGGTCGAATCCAGCGCTCCCAAACACCAGCCCGTGTCTTTCCATTAGCATAGTTCCAGTCAAACAATGGCGGCATGGCGCTGGCAACTAAAATCAGTCTACCCTTCGCAGAATTGGACAAAAAGCATTTTAATCTCATGTTGTTTTCATATTTTTTATTTTCTACTTTTCCCCCAATTACAATCCAAAACACATTTAACAGGGAACAGAACATGTGTAACAGCAGAACAAAGAAACGTGGCACATTCATGTCTGACACCAGTTAGACAAGGACCAAAGACCAGCGGGACCAGCACACCAAGCACCAACAAACACGTCTGAGAGGACCAAGGACGGACGCTGTGGCTCACTTCCTGTTTGTGACATCATCCTCATGCAGTCACATTTATGATGGCTAGGAGGCGCTATTGTGCATTCGTGTGCTGTCGGAATTCAGGGATTTAAGCTTTACACTCGAACCCAATGGGAATACTGGTTTGAAATCACAGTTCCTGTAAAATGTGACGATACAGATGACAGACAGGCAGGCAGAGTGCAGCCTGAGGCCTTCAGGAACCTTCTAACACCTTTGACAGCAATGATGGTGGGAAAAGTCCAAACTGTTTACAGCGCAAGTCATTCAGACACCTTCTAGAAAAGGCACGAGATTCATAAGGTGACGTCCTGCTGACGAAGGAGGGTCCAGAGAAGCTCTGACCCTTCTGCTCTCCAGTCCTCCAATGATGTGCATGCCAACGATCCCAGACCAAGGGTCTCCTCACAGCAGGGAGCAACCTTCTCCACGGGTGAGGCTGGTGGAGGGACCTGCATCTCTGTCTCTCTTCTCCGTGGATGTAAAGTTTCAACATAAGGTTGGATGTCCAGAGGTGGACATCTGGAATGAGGCTTCTCCAGGGTCAGAGGCTTTTACGTGACTGCTATGAAGCAAGAACATGCAAAGTGGCGGGGAATTGGAGGAGAGGCTGGAAGGTGAGAGACCTTCACTTGCCTGGATATCATTGTAAGACTCAACAACGCCTGCAAACAAGGAGGAGAAACCCTCGTATTTCATCACCTCGTCTGGTTTGTCATCGGGGAACTTTAGAAGCATGTCCCGCGATGGGACGCGTGAAGGGGGGCAGCCACTCATGCTAACATGCTGTTAGTTTAGCATCTTGTTTTTAGTTGTTGCAATCCTGCTGACAGCCTCGCTGTTAAAATAACTTTTCCCGATTCGTCTATTTTTGTCTTCTGACACACTTTGCCTCCATCCCGGAGCAAACCAGCGTACGACTCTAACGGCACGGCTACAAAACCCAGGGGGAGGAAACCACAACACTGACGGGACACCGAGGGAAGTCGAACTTCTCATCAACATATGAAGACATCATGAACAAATGAGCATGAAGACATGATGAAGACATCCTTGTCCTGCAGAACACTGCTTCTCAAACAGTCGACTCTCCTCCTCTGCACCAGTCGCGGTTGCTCAGTCAGCAGGTCAAAGTTCAAAAGCGGGAAAACAGGAAGCGTCGGGTGAGGCCAGTTCTGACAGGTAGTAGATGGTCCCGGCCATTCCTGAGAAGAGAAACATCTGTCACTTCTGTTGTTGTTTGAGTGACCCACTCTGTTGTGACACATGAACCTGTAGCAAGTCACATCCTGCTCATCCTCAAACATCGTCACTAATATGTCCTCATCCTGCTCTCATCTTCTGCGATGCCATCTGGCTGACACTGCACCAATACACTCCTACTTGTTGAATTCACTGATACCGGGAACCGAATCCCATTTATTGCACGGGAGGACTATGATTGTGAGGGACCTCTGTATCGAGGGCCGCCCAGCATGCATAGCCTCCCACCTCCCACCCCCCCACTCACATTCCTATGCATACATCATTCCTTAACACACACACAAAAAAACAAGCAAATGTGCACTGTGGACTGAAGGCGAACGCTCTTCGTCCTTCATCCATACCTCATTGCCTTTTTGCACCCAAATGTATATATTGTATAGAATGTCACGCATTTGCACTATTTTGTGTTTTCACTTATTTCATATATATATAATAATAATTATAAATTACAAAGTTTCTGAATCTGAAACTCCTAAATGAAAAATTCCCTGTAACGGACCGAGGGGGGATGGGGGGGGGGCAGTACAGGAGAGTAGAACAGATGCCAGTAACCAGCAGCAGATGATGATGATGGTGACTGCATACCATAGTAGTAATCATAGTAGTAACACTACTACTACTGGCACTGCCAATACTCACACTGATAAAAACACTAAGAGTAATAATCATACAACAATACAAAACTCAGAGAAGTTACAGACAGGTTGACTGAGGAGGCGGTGATGTCCAGAGTAGAAGAATTAGGACCACAGAGGACGTGTTACCTTCAAACAGAGAGTAGGGTCTGTCTGGGATGCGACAGCCGTGGGTCCCATAGCCCAAACACCACTCAGCAAACTGAGGAGGAGGAGAGAACAACTTGAAGGCGGGTGGATCCTTTCCGGAGCCCAGCGGGGAGGACCACCAGTACATTACCTTGCATGCGCGATACAGGTACTTCTTCTCCTGGGTCAGCTTGTAGAGGGACAGGAAGGCGTAGCCATTACCCGCCGTGCCGTGACAGATTCCATAACCTTTTCTGAGGAGGCCTCGCTGCCAGATCACCTCTCCACACTCCACGGCCTCCTTCAAGTACTTCTCCTCTTTAAACACCTGCAGACAGTGGAGGAGGAGGAGCCTGTGTTCAGAGCTACAGAGGAGGAGGAGGAGGAGCCTGTGTTCAGAGCTACAGAGGAGGAGGAGGAGGAGCCTGTGTTCAGAGCTACAGAGAAGGAGGAGGAGCCTGTGTTCAGACCTACAGAGGAGGAGGAGCCTGTGTTGAGACAGGTAGAGGAGGAGAGGCCTGTGCACTGACAGGAGGAGGAGCCTGTTTTCACACAGGCAGAGGAGGAGGAGCCTGTGTTCAGACAGTAGGAGGAGGGGCTTGTGTTCAGACAGGAGGAGGAGGAACCTGTGTTCAGAGGACAGGTAGAGGAGAAGCGGCCTGTGATCAGAGCTAGAGAGAAGGAGGAGGAGCCTGTGTTCAGACCTACAGAGGAGGAGCCTGTATCAGAAGACAGGTAGAAGAGGAGGAGCCTGTGCTCAAGACAGGTAGAGGAGGATGAGGAGCTTGTGTTCGGACAGGTAGGAGGAGGAGCCTGTGTTCAGAGACCTACAGAGGAGAGGAGGAGGAGAAGCCACTGTTCAGACAGGTAGAGGTGGAGGAGGAGGAGCCTGTGTTCAGACATACAGAAGTGGAGGAGGAGCCTGTGTTCAGAGACCTACAGAGGAGAGGAGGAGGAGGAGCTTGTGTTCAGACATACAGAAGTGGAGGAGGAGCCTGTGTTCACCCCTTAATCAAATATGAGTGTTATGTGTGTTTCATTGTGATCTTCCTCCTGTGTCGTGTGTGTGTTTGTACTCCTGCACGCACACACAGGCTGCATGATGGTCTGAGGTGGCTGTTCAATCAGTGCAGTTCTAAGCCTCACCAGTAGGTGGCATCTTCATTAGCCCATGAAGTGGAGCAGCTGCTCACCTTATGAGCCATGATGAGCATGTGGATGACGCCGGGAGCTCCGTGGCACCAGTGGACCAGACGGTCGCTCTCGTTACTCAGCGACGACGGGAAGTTACCCGAACGGAACCTTTTGTGGCGCACGTAGTCGATGCTTGGACGGACCAACTCCGAGAGCATGTCTGCATGGATCTTTGACCCCGGCTGCGCACACGCACACGCACACGCACACACACACACACACACACACACACAACTTCAAACAGTTTGGTCTATGGGTGCAGGATTCAGGTACAGTTTATGAATTTCTATTTACATGGCAGTGATTTATTGATCCAACACTTGCGGCGTGTGTCTACACGCTGGTACCTGCATCAGCATGTAGAAGATTCCAGCCAGGCCGTGAGCAGCTCCAATGTACTGCTTCTTGTGCCACTCGTAGAGCAGAGGGCAGCGCTCACTCTTCTTCTGCTCCGATGACAGACTCTTCCCAGATTCCACTATGGCTGTCACCACCTGGGACACACACAGCCAGCACTGGGTGGAACTGGGACGGACACATCCAGCACTCAACTGGGACACACACAGCGGCACTCGGTGGGACCGGGACACACACAGCCAGCACTAGATGGTATATGGGGCCATTATTGTAGCAAAAGTATTTGCAAACATGTGTTTCAATCCATGAATGCGTATTTCGATCCATAAATGTATCAAAAATATCTGTGTCTGTAAACACATCCACAAATGTGTAAAAAAATACCCGTGTGTAACCAGATTCATACGTGGAAAAAAATATATTGATTTGTGTGTGTAGACAGATCGGTAAATTCGTACATGAATCTGTAAATGTGTGATCATTATGTCGGGCCTCCTGATTGGAAGTGTTCTTACACGTGACTTTTGCTACACTACTGCCATGGAAGATCCACAAATGCGTGCAGTGAGTTGTATACGTTTGAGGGCATCAGTCTGTGTCCCTCCGTAGCTATACAGCCACATACCACCAGGAGGCGCAAGCACCAAGTCCAGATGGTTACTGCACACTATCTGGCATGAGCGGGCTGGCCATAGGGGATGTGACTCCCCAATGCGGTCGGTCTATTCCAGGCTGTTTCCGCCGTTCCCCACTTTCCCCATCTCCGCTCTGCTACAGGAGTAGTGGTTATCCATCAGCGAGCGGTTAGCCATCAGCGAGCAGCAGCCAGCACCACTGGGTGCCGGCGAGCGAACTCCACAATAACAGATACAAACATCAGCGCAACCATCGTGTAGCAGAGATGCCACACTGACGTTTGTTGTGATGACGTTGCCATGATCGCATTCACATTCATTCATTCATTGCCGGCCGGACAACAGCCATCGGTGGCTGCTGCCGTTTTCCCGCAGATAAGGTGGCGGCAGCTCTGCGCCCCCTGGTGGTGTGAAGCTGTATAGCTACGGAGGCCCACGGACGGATGCCTCCACACGCATATAACTCGCTGCTCGCACCTTTGGATCTTCCGCCGCAGGAGAGTAGCAAAAGTCACGTGTAAGAACACATCCAAGGAGGCCCGACATGTACAGATCACACATTTACAGATTGATGTATGAATTTACCGATCCGGTTACAAACACACGTATATATATCTATTTGTTTTTTTTTTTACACATTTGTGGATTTGTTAACAGACACAGATATTTTTTACACATTTGTGGATCGAAATACATTTTTTATTTTTGGATTGAAACCCACGTTTGCAACTACTTTTGCTACAATAATGGCAACATAGTGGTACTTCAAGATTCACAATTTACACAACTTGACTGGTTCCACACAACAGGTTAGCTTTCTTAATCGAGACAGTCAAACGTGAGACCACCTGATCTGGATATTTATCTCCAGCTGCCAAAGTGCCAAACCCTCAAATTACTGATGACACATGAAGAATCACAACATCTGCATTCAGACAGACTGAAAGATGTGCTTCGTCATTCATCACGTTTAATTACATGATGATGGGGGTGGTGATGGTGGTGGTGTTGAGGATTCCGATGGCGGCGATAACGGTGATGATGGTAGTAGTGATGATGATGGTGACGATGACTGTGATGATGATAATGACACAAAGTGCGTTTACATGCAAGAAAACCGAATTACTGCGGTAGCTCGATTGTAAAATGCATGTAGCTCGATTAAGATCAGACCAGAGAACTCCGAATGAAGGTGGACTAGCACCCCAAGATAGCTTGGTTGTTATTCAATTTACGAGCGCATGTGGACGCGTAGGTCGACTACGCGATCCGCACATGCGCATTTGGCTTCTATCGCTGAGCTGGAAACAGAAGCATCAACCAGAGTTGTTTACAAATAGTGACATCGGTGTCAATCAAGCATTAGATACGCTTCTTTCTTTGACATAATGCGAGTGGGTTTGATGTGGAGGAGGACAGAACTCAGGACCCCGACCAGTCAGAGTTACGTTCGTCTCCTTCTCCAAAGCAGCCAACTGGAAGCAGCAGTGAGGAGCGGATCGATGCCGGTGACCCAGACTGACGTGTAAACTCGTCCATTGCCGTTGCTGATGTAGCTGTGACTACGACCTTGCTGGCTCACGTCTTTATGGATTGTTGTGGTGTGACGTAAAAGGTCAACCGCCACCTATCGGGGAGGAGGTGGCTTGACTCCACCCATAGTCATACTACCGCAAACTGCTTGTACTGCCCTTTTGTTTTTAATTGTAATGCGTGTTTGAGTTTTGGAAAAGCGCTCTATAAATAAAATGTATTATTATCATTATTATGTGAACGGCTTGTGCGGTTGTATAAATTATTCACACCAATCGAGCCACGAGCGTAGTCCGATTTAGATGCACATGTAAACGCGCTTACTCCCTGATGGTGACTATGACGGTGATGTTGGTTCGGTGACGATGATGATGGTGATGTGATGACAATAGTAGTGGTGATGATGGTGGTGGTAATGGTGACTATGACAATGGTGATGTGATGACAATAGTAGTGGTGATGATGGTGGTGGTAATGGTGACGATGACAATGGTGATGTGATGACAATAGTAGTGGTGATGATGGTGCTGGTAATGGTGACGATGACAATGGTGATGTGATGACAATAGTAGTGGTGATGATGGTGGTGGTAATGGTGACGATGACAATGATGATGGTGATGTGATGACAATAGTAGTGGTGATGATGGTGGTGGTAATGGTGACGATGACAATGATGATGGTGATGTGATGACAATAGTAGTGGTGATGATGACAATAACTGATGGTAATGATAATGTTTTTTGTGGTGCTTATTGCTGTCGCTCTACTCTCATTTTGAACAAAATACTAATCGCAGAATGTTGGAATGTAGGGTGTGTGTGTGTGTGTGTGTGTACCTCTGATCAACTAAGCAGATGTGCCACTGTGGCCACAAGGAGAGCGCAACTGGGCAAAGACGATAAAGAGCAGTGAATGTGTCTCACCTTGGTGATGGTGTCCTGGTCCACCGTGTCGGCCCCCATCTCCTTGTTGATGTAGAGCAGAGCGTAGAGGTAGCCAGCCCGTCCATACAGCAGCTCATCTGGCATCTCAGAGTCTGCAGAGAGCACCGAGCGCTGCAGCTGCACCAGCCTGAGACACCACACAGAGCTTAAGGTTATTTACATAACCCCGGTTCTCTGAGTAATATGAGTGAGATGTCTCACTATGGGATGCACGCCCCTGCTGCAGCCCTCAGAAGCATTAATCTCATTACGCCAATCCTGATTGGCGTAATGAGATTGGCGTGTGGATCCCTGCTCGAGATCGCGAAGTAGCCTAGCCGCTAGCCAACTCCGAGAAACTAGCTGGTGTGCTAGCTGCTCGGGCTCGAAAAGCCGTGGTGTGGCGACGAGCGGCGCGTTTCCAGAGCCGTGGAGGGGCGAGGAAACGCGAAAATACACGACTTCTC
>CAESWR010000259.1:625337-629607 GCA_903171835.1 Mullus surmuletus | reverse complement strand
AGGGAGGGAGACAGAGAGAGAGAGAGAGACAGAGAGAGAGAGAGAGGGAGGGAGCCAGAGAGAGAGGGAGGGAGACAGAGAGAGGGAGAGGGAGGGAGACAGAGAGAGAGAGAGAGAGAGAGGGAGGGAGACAGAGAGAGAGGGAGAGAGACAGAGAGAGAGAGAGGGAGGGAGACAGAGAGAGAGTGACAGCGAGCAAAATCAAAGCGATGTCATCAAATGGGCGGAGCTAGTGGAAGGCTCGCAATGAGAGTAAAAGCTGTGGGAAGAGCTGAGGAAGAGGAGCAACAGATGGAATGAAAATAAGATGCCAAAAAACCAGAGGAAGAAAGAAGGATGGAAAACCGCTCGAATCAGAAACGGATAGAAGATCCCAGAGGAGGGTTGCCATGACAACACGTAGAGGCGTGTCTTAGATGTCCATTTGTTCAGCAGATAAACGGGCTTCATGTGGAAATGCTGAATCAGCAGTAAAACGCATCACTTTGTCTCTGTTACCACCTGCTGAATGGAGCTGCGCAGGCCCGCCCTCCCCTCTCCGAGGCCCGCCCTCCCCTCTCCGAGGCCCGCCCTCCCCTCTCCGAGGCCCGCCCTCCCCTCTCCGCTCCACGGGTCCTCAAACCACATTCTTACCAATGAGAGTCAAGGAGATAACAATTATATTCTGGTCCCTCTCGAATTGTGCCATGGATTTTACATATGTTGTTTGTGTTTTTTAGATATTTTTTTCATGCAAAGAAGACTACAATTTAGCACGAAGAAGTTTGATAATGTGTGAATGCGTGAAGCCGTTCTGTGAACTGCAGTTCTTCGCTGCTCTCGACACGAATGTTAGACGTCACCATCCGCACTGGGAACTCTGGGACAGACGATCTCTCTGCTCCAATTCACCGCCTTTTCCCGCATCGAAATAGGTGAAAATCATCATAAGTCCGGGCATGTGGAGAGTTTCAGTTGTGCCGAGGGTGAGAAGTGGAGGGAAAAGACGATGATGTGACGTCACATACGCAACATGTAGTCTTTCTCATCGCGTGTTCTCTACAGCTTTTAACTGAAGCAATTGCACAATAAACACTCAAACTCTTGAGGGAAAAAATATCATTTAAACCACAAACAACATATGTGTAATGAGGGGCAGAGAACCAGTGGGCGCCAGAAAATACTTACTTTCACTCCATTGAAACCCATCCATCCATTTTTCTTACGATCTCATAGGTCCCACAGGGTCTACCGGAAGGGGCGGGACTTTGCCACGCCATATAGACGCTAACAATCATTGTGTGTCTGTGTCACACTGTGACATCATCAACCTGTCTGGACTGACTCCGCCCACAAGAAGAAGCGTCCCACACTCAATATTCATCAGGGCAAACATGCTAAATGGACGGCGTGTGTTATTTGGCACCTTTGAAGGACACACACACACACACACACACACTCACACTCACTCACACATTCAACTGCAACACATCCAGGCACCACATTTCCAAAGAGCCAAGTCCTCCTAAACTGAGTCCCTCTAAACTGCTGGTGTTCTTTTGTTCAACTTGATACATTTTCGTTGAGTTTCTTCGTGCGACTGTTCTTTCTTTCATGGCTCTTCCAAGTCAGCTGCACTGCATCCTAAAGTTGCCTTCACACTGGACGCAAACTCTGCGACCTGGGCGTCCACTTTCCATATAAAGTCAATGAACAGCTGTGTTCAGGCGCCACCTGGGACACTTGGTGGCGCTCCCGGGTCTCTTCCAACACGCCCCCAGGTTGCGTCCCTTGGTTGCCAAAGTTGAAAAATGTTAACCTTTCAGGCGATGTGGCGTGTAGCTGTGCCACGACAGCCAATCAGCATTGTCTTTGGAGCAATTTGAGCGGATTGATTAGCGGTTAGCATTAGCACTGGGTACTGTCCCGCTACCGATGTTTATGTTTGTGTTAATCCAAGCATTTTAAATTATTACATGCGCGTGTGATGTGCAGTTGTGTCTTTTTCCGTCGTTTCTGGGACTTCTACATCAAGTCTGGAGCAGTAATAGACACTGTCTCAATCATTGCCGAAGTCCCAAATAAAGTTTGGCAGAGAAACTGGAAGTAGAACCGAGCAGGCGTGACGTCACTGAAGAGCGTCAGGAGCCACAGTGACAACATAAGCTCTTTTACGGACATGTGACGCGAGCGGCGCGATATTGGTGGCCAAGTCACGTCTGTGAACGCGGCTTAAAGGGTGACTGTACTGAGATACATACCACTCCACAGTAAGGTCCAACGGGCCGAGAGGAGGAGTCCGGGCCGTCATACAACTTCAAGAAATTGTTCTGGCAATCTCCAGGGTCATCAATACTGATCTGGTTGAAGGTGACCGTCACCACGCGTCCTCTTGGTGCCATAATGCTCCACGTGCAGGAGGTCATGTTGGGGTAGGTGCCTGGATAGTTGGGACTTGCGAGTGATCCATGGTCGCCGTACAGAGTGCCCCCACATCCTGGAGGACAGACGCCCACACTCAGGTTAGCATGGACCTCAGTGTTCCCGAGCACGGCAACAGCAGCATAGCAACAGACATATGGGGACAAGACATGGACTTGGACAGGGGTGGGACACATGCTATGCTGGACAGCGGGTTACGTCCCTTCTAACCAATGAAAAGCTGATTTTAATGAAACCAAAACCAAACTATTTGAATGCATTCACACGGACAGAAGAGCTACAAAGGAAACCCACTAACTGTAAAATAACGCATGATGATGGAGGCAGCTTGGCTCCTCCTCCAAGGGAGCTGTCACAGAGCCAGCAGACTGTGCATGAGGTCAGAGGTCAACTAACCCTCAAGAGTTGCTTAAGAAACTTTCCCAATTGTCCCTCAGGACGAAAAAAGGTCCCCTCCCTAAAAACTGCTACAAAAATATCATATATTAATATTTTTTCCCCTTTAAATGACTCAATCTTTTCTATCAACTTCAGCCTGAAATATATACATCAAATATTCATTATTTGGGGGGAACAGTTTATATACAAAACATTTCTATCAAATGCAATTCAAAGAGGATCTAATTATTGTTATTATTATTATTAGAGCCTCAGATGGTCAGCACAATTAATTTGATGCATTCTTATTTTTTCTGCAGTGACAGATTTTTAAGTCTCTTATTAGGTCCTAGTTAGTCCTAATTTAAGAACGCACACCAGAATTTCAAATTTGAAAGAAAATAAATGTCCTTTAGAGAAATGTAGCTATATTCTCCCAACACAGCCAAAATGGCTTGAAAGTGCACTGGACAAAAATCTCCCCGGGAAGTCTTCAGGGCTAACACACACATGAGGAAGACTCCTCATCCCACATGGGCATGGTGTGAAAGTACCCCTGTGGAAGAAATTCAGCCAACAACATCCTCCCCAGATGGAAATCAAGCCTTTATGGTTCACGCTGTCACACTGCAGCAGTGGAGGTGGTGCGGCTCCATCACAGCTGACACAGCTGACTCGAGTCACTGGCTCATTTATCTTTCAGGGAGCCTCGTGGGGACCATCGTCGGATTACTCCACCTCACATCACATTAAGATTCTTTGGTTTTTGCATTTGTTGTATTTTTCTATTTTATTTTCAACAAAAGTCATCGTTGAACATGGAACTTCTCTGCTCCCTGAAGCGGATGAGAGGAGCTGGTTGGCCGTGACAGAAGTCGGCTGTGACCCAGAGCGGCAAATCCCTCCTTCTTTAGCCTCGCATCAATTGGAGCAGCTGATGGGTCTGGTTTAATTTGAACGTGAGAATCTCTGGTTTGGGGAAGGTTTCTCTGAGACCACACTAACAGTGGCTGTTGTTGCCGTGGTGATATAGTGGTGAGCATCGCTAACTTCCAAACAGATGACCGGGGTACGATCAGGGCCATCGCAAATCCTTTGATCCTCGTCTGCTTTTATATGGACACGAGGGCCTCGTCTAAATGGTCGCTCTTTATGCAGGAACATTAATGTCCATGGAAATGTCCGAATTTCAAGCACTGATTTCCCTTTGTTTTATTTAGTCACATGACAAAGTAGGCAGTGGCAATTGTGGTTATGACCTTTGATTGGTTGCTCAGAGGCCGACTGCTTAATGCTATGGGCTAGAAAACTGTCAAGGTTTCCCAACGCAGGTTTGAATCCTGTTGTAACGTTAGAATCTTTACAGTAACAAAAGTCAAAAATGACTCTATGGACGGCCAATGCTCTGCAGGTTTCAGGTCTTTGAAGGGTTGCGGTTATGTGGTTGTGATGGTGAGCAGCCAACAGTCCA
>CAESWR010000259.1:607837-622837 GCA_903171835.1 Mullus surmuletus | reverse complement strand
ACACACACACACACACGCACACACACGTTAGTACAACTTGGATCTTACCAAATCATCTGATCGCCTGCTCACTTTAAAAGGTAGCAAGTGGTGGAGATGCCAGTGAGACGTATGGGCGAAACGGGTGGGACAGAGGGTCCACGAGGGGATGGAGAGTCTCTGGCAGACTCCCGCTGCAGATGGTCTTGGGGGGGGGGGGGAATCCCAATTCTCCTTTTCATCCCTCCCCCTCACCTTAGTCTCCCCCTTGTCCGTCAAACGGAGGGATGGGGTGAAAAGATTCCCCCAAGTAACGGGACACCGCTTGACTACCGCAATGTCATCAAATGTTTTCAGAAGCCACAAGTCACAAACAGTCAACATGCCATTGTCAATAGCAACAGCTGCCATGGTTCGGGTGTACAAGGCGCACAAATATTAGAAGAAAAACCCATTTGAGTGCTGCTCGATCAGTTTTGGGTATGAACATATTGAAAAAGATGTTTTATTGTAATGAAGGTTAACAGAGCTTATCAATGCTAGCTAACAAGCTTAGTAGATTCAGGTGTCAAACACCTATGGTTAGCCCTATTACCATCTGAAAATCCCTAAGCCCTACCCTCCATCCAAAGGAGAATTTGAATACCTCTACCCTTCACGTGAACACATGTAACTAAGTGGAAGGGCAAAATGGGGGAACTGGTGGTTTCAGTGCTACACACCCCCACTATGAAAAAAGTGGACTGTCCCTATAACAAACAATGTGTAAGCCTGAAATAAAGTGGCCGGGTAGTCTGTGCAGGGAACCTGTGGTGGCAAAACCACATGCTCCTCTGCTGTGCATCAGAGCCAATCATCAGAAAAGACCCTGATCAGCTGACAGCTCACAGAGGTGGAGGCCAGGGTTGGTTTGATGTGAATATGTGTCCTCTGCATGTGGACCATCCGTAATCCGTGAAGTCAAATTAAAAGTAGACATGATCCACGACATCACCAATTAATCCATTTAAATCAAGTTGCTCACATATTTAGTAACTCAGCCACTGATTTAATCTTCACAGGCTCACAGATTTGTGTCACTGGGAGTGTCAGACTCTAACCAGCTGCCCGCATCCAGTAGGAGAAAGCACTGCTGTGAATCATCATCAAGCCTTGAACGCACCCAGAGTCTCACTGTAGGTGGCCCTCCAGCCGATGCCACTGACTGAGGAGTCTGTCCTGAAGACCATGAAGAGGTGGTTGGTTGTGGAGTGCAGCTCAGGTGGGATCACTGTACCACAGAATCTCCCCAGCAGAGGCGCTGCTGTGTCCGTTCCATCATAGACTGCTACGTAGTCATAGCGGCAGGAGGACGAGGCCTCCAGGTGGAAGGTGTTGAACCTGTGAGGACACACGGATACGGCAGACTGAAGACAACACATTAACCATGAGTGGCTTCACATCATTGGAACAGAAGTGCCTGCTGGAGCGTGGAGCTGTGCTGCACAACAACACAGTGCCAGATGAGTAGTCTCTCTCCTCTCTTCAAGTGTGTGATGCTTATCCAATCAGCAGAGATGGTGAAGATGAAAAATAAAAACCATTGACTAACTGGCAGGAGGTGACAGATGTGATGTTTTTTCAGCATATACTTCTTGTTCTTACTTGAGCTCCACTATTCTGCCTGCCTGGACCATGATGTGGTAGGTGCAGTTGATGTTGTGGTGGTAGTTGGTCATGGAGAGCGCCGGACTGCTGACTGTACCGGCAGTGCTGTTAAAGAACCCACCGCACGCTGGGAGCACACAAACACACACCACACACCACCACACAACATATGTCACCTGAACAGACTTGAGGCTCAGGATTCAGTAGTACTACTTTTATAAGTATTCACATTTACGCCCAACAACTAACAATGCAGAATTCCTGATGTCCTCCACTTGGATACTCACGAATAGCTCGATACTCTGCCATGAAGCCGCCGTCAGTGACCACAGAGTCGGAGTAGAAGTGGAGTAACATGGGGCCGAAAGTGGAGAAAGGTCCTGGGATAGTGCTCCCACACAGAGTGGCGACTGGCTGACCACCAGAGGCCAGACTGAAGATCTTCAACCCATCGTACCGACACGAGGAGTGAGCTGCATGACAACCAGACACCAAAAGTCTCACATTCATTGTGGCATGGTGACCAACTTCTCTGAACCTTGTAAGCACATGAAAACAAGTGCAGATTAGTTACTGCTAACACTTACCTTCTACTTGGAAGACCTTGAAGGTAACAACGACGACCGTCTTTTCTCCAGCATCAATGGTGTAGTTGCAGTTGGAGTTGTCGAGGTAGTCGGCTGGGTAGTTCTGAGAAACCACCCGACCGCTGTGAGCTGTGAAGTTTGCACCACACCCTGACAAAAACAGAGGATGCTGCTTTAGCTTCAAGAAAGTGGCCGGCAAACATCTCACACCATCACTGCAGGCAGAATGCGAACTATACTGCAGCATTCAAGGGGGCACGCTTATATTTCGGGGGGGGGGGGGGGGNNNGGCTCCAGTATAATGTCTGATTTAAAGTAACGTTTAAAGAGCTGTCCACACCAAAAACTATAGATATGAAGATAACTATTAATATATAGTTTTAACTATAAATATATAGTTTTAAAAATCGTTGCAACTCAAGTGGATGACAGAGTCCACACCACAACTACGACAACAATAGCGGAAGGCAATATCGTTTGGATCAATTTCAGAGTGATTTGATGAGGGATACAAATACTGACAGCCAATCGAAATCCATCCGAAATTACACTTTGAGATGTTCAACTAGTCACTGAGTCACTGACGGACAGTGACGGACTGGCCACAGGGCAATGTGGGCAAGAGCCACAACAGCCGCTGCACCGCGCCCACCTGCTCTGACACGATCTCTCCCTTATGATAAGTGGTGTTTTGTTAGCGGAGATCGCGGGAGGTGTGCACAGGACGTGCTTGGCGTAATCTAGCAACACAGAGAGTAGCAGCCCACGCTTCAAGGGTGAGGAGAAGAACTGTATGCACACCAGCATCTTTATTAAAGCGAAATAGTGATGAATCCCCCTCATGCACAAATCATACCTTAATAATAGCCTAACTTTGCACATGATCCATGATTATGACAGTACAAAACATAACAAAAAGGAAATGCATTTTGCAAATATTTTAGAGACCCCCCAAAATTTCACAAATCATGTTTTCATTGAGGGGGGCTGGGACCCCCCTGGCTCCCCCCTGGTTCGCACCCTGACTGCATGCCTTGAACATTTGGTGGCCCGGTTCTTACTGGTGCTGAAGGTTGCCATGAAGCCTCTGCCAGGGGACTCAGTGGACTGGAATCGAGTGGTGATGCTGTTATAAGGAGCCACCAGGCGCACCGGGGCTGCTGTACCGCAGCTCGTTGATAAAAGGGCTTCAGAACTTTGGGTCCGACCGGCCCACACCTGTAAGCAAAGACACACAATCACATTAAGTAGCCATGAGAAATTGAGCGGACCATTCACGGCTGCCTTAATAAAGTAAAGGGAATGACTTTCATGTGGATCATATGTCGGATCAGCCACCTTCTGAAATGAGATCCAGTGATGGATGATGACGTTCGTACATCTTAGAACAGGATGATGACTAGCATGTTTCAGCAGCTTTTTTGTCTTAACCTTTCCTTTTCTACTTATTTGTGTTATTTCCGTTATTCTACGTGTGAACCACCAGGGTTACTGGTGGTTGTTATGGGAAACGTCAGATGGACGAGCTTGCGGCGGTTGTGGCTGCATCGGGAGATGCAGGGAAAGCATCTTCATGTGCTTCATAGAATCCTGCTTTAATGTGGACATTCCAGATGGTGTGGTCTCTTTAAACAGCTTCACACTCCTGTGTATGGACCGGAGAATGGCGGTGAGAGGTGAGAGGAAGGGCGGGGTCTGGCGTTGTTCATAAACAGGTGGTGCAACCCGATAAACTGAGTCACATGATCATGATGGCTGTGTTCATCTCGCCCTCTGCCAATGCTGCTGCTGCTGCGGCAGAGCAGGTACAGTCCCACTGAAGAGGGAGCTACAGACCAGACCAAGAATGCCACAGGGCTAAACCGAATCAGCTGGGAGTGTGCAGACCAGCTCAGTGAGCTGGTTCCTTACATGTTCAACCTGAGCCTTCATCTGGAGAAGGTCCCGACTCTGTGGAAGACATCATGTGTGGGTCCAGTCCATAGAGAGGATATAGAGCATAGAGAGGATTGTCCTCAGCTACCTCCGCACCCAGGTGAGCTCAGCACTGGACACACTGCAGTTGGCATATGGACCTGGCATTGGAGTGGATGATGCACCTGGAGGCCCCAGGAGGCACCGTGAAATACCTGGGTCAAATACCTGGGTTTTCACCCTAACAAGAAACTCGATCAGTCTCACAACACTGATGCCTTGTACAAGAGGGTGGTCTCTAGCTGCTGAGGAGACGGAGCTCCTTGGGTTTGTGCAGGGCTCTACTCAGGACCTTCTACGAGCCTGTGGTGGCCTCAGCAGTGTTTGATGCCATGGTGTGCTGGGGAGGAAGCCGCATGGACCAGGACAGGAGGAGTGCTGGCTCTGTCCTCCGTGGAGGAGGTGGCAGACAGCAGGATGTTGGCCAAGTTCAGGCATAACTCCTCCCACCCGCTGCACCCCACTTTGGAGGCCCTGAGCAGCTCCACAGCCACCAGACTGCAAAACTCCACACCTCACTGAGCACACCATCTACCTCAGGGTCAATATTTTTTTCAAGTGAAAACAGTCATCCATGTGCAATAATAATGTACGGTGCAGTCTTTGTAAATATATAGTATTTGTCCTATTAAAATCTATTAATTTCTTATCCTTGCTTTCTGCAATTCCCATGTCCCTTTTCTTTCTATTTATTGCTCTTTTTTGAACGTTGTTCTTTTTCCGCACTTTTTCTTGTAATGTACATGCTGCTGGGGCACTGTCATTTCTCTGTTGTGGGATAATAAAGAACTTCTACTTCTACTTCTGTCAAACAGACATATCAGAGAGTGACCTCTGTCTGTCGGCCCCTCAATCAAACTATCTTTGGATGGTTGATGCCATGTCTGAGGGCCATACCTTCACATAGCTGTTCTGACAGGTCCCAGTGCTGTCTGGAATCTGGAAATCACTGTTGAAGTTCATCTCCAGATGAGTCCCTTCATGGGCAATGATTTGCCAGGAACATTCCACACCAGCCGGAAAGTTCTGAGGATAGTTTGGAGACTTGATAGTTCCTGTATCAGCATGGATCACACCTCCACAGCCTGGTCAAGACAAACATGCACTCCATCACAACCATCATCAGAATACTGAATATTCCTACACCACAAAGATATGTCCTGAAGTTGCTATCTGCACCCTCCTCATGTCCTGTGTGACAATTTAAATATTGTGAACCCACCTGAGGAATCAGTAGACCAAGAGGCAAAGAACCCTCCTCTGGAGACACTGTGGTCAGCCAAGAAGACAATGGCAAGCTTGTTGGATCCAGACTGGATGGTGCCAGGAGATGTGGTTCCACAGTACTGGCCAATAACAGGTGACCCAGGAGAGCCTCCGTTGAAGATGGTGATAGAGTCCCAGCCACATGTGGAGTGGGGCTCCAGGTTGAAGTAAGTGAAGGTCAGCTGCAGTGAGAGCGGGGTGAGGGTACAAAGGAGACCTTTCCATCAGGACTTAGTGAATTGATGCTGTAAGTCTCTCAACAGTATGACATGAATCTCCTTCAGGCTGGACTTTGTCCATGACTCACGGTGATGGTATGTCCTGCTGGAGCCTCGATCAGCCATGCACAGCGGCTGGGGCTGGGGTAGATCCCGGGGTAACTGGGACTGGATAGCACCCCTCCCTCACCAGTCTGTAAGCCTCCACACTCTGCCACAGTGATGGACACCAGCAAACTCCCATGAGTTTACACTGAGACTCACTTAATGTGGACATGCCATTCTACAGGAAGTAGACACTTAAGACTGACCAGAGAACAAATACTTGGCCTTAAAGCCCAGGTCTCCCTGGGAAGCATCAGTCTGGAAGTGGACCCACAGCTCTGGAGTAAAGACCACAATAGGAACTGGAGGAGCAGTTTGTCCACAGAGCTTGGCCAACAGCTCCCCATCCCAGTCACCTGAAGAGGCCAAGGTGTGAAAAAAAATCATCACGTGTGGTGACCAGAAAACAATTTGTCCTGTCCAGTATGTCCAAACAAGAACTTGTTGTTGGGTTCCCATTTATTATAGAAAAATGAATGTGACTGATTACATTAATCTACCTTCTTCACACTCGTCATTGAAAGAATTGTATGTGACCCTCGCCCATGTTTGTGACCAATAAGCAATTCCCATCTAACCTTAACCCTTGACCAGTCACAAGTGACATGCTCTGGGAGTGAGAACATACTGCGCTCTTGGGACCAACACCACTAAATACCCAACAACCTGGTCCAATCTAATGGTGCCTTTCCACCACATAGTACTGGCTCTACTCCACTCTACTCTACCCTGCTTTGGCACATTTCGACTGCCAAAAAGTAGCTGGCACCAGGTACTTGGCCTTTAAGCCCAGGTCTCCCTGGGAAGTGTCTGTCTGGAAGTGGATCCACACCTCGGGAGTAAGGACCACAATAGGAACAGCAGGAGTATTTTGTCCACAGAGTTTGACTAACAGCTCCCCATTAGAGCTGTTGGCCAAACTAACAGTAGAATAGCTGGCGGCTACAGCTGTGATGGTGTCAGCAGCTACCCTGAGCAAGTACTATCTTGTGGTGGAGACCAGTTACCATGCAGAGTAGAACTGCGCCGGTATTGTGTGGTGGAAAAGGGCTATAAAATATCCAACTGTGCAACAGTGAATTATATACTAAGATTTGGCTCCTACAACGCGGGGGGAAGTACATCCAGGATCCATCAGTCAGTATTAATCGACATAGAAACAAGAAATATTTTGACTACAACTTGTAAAGGTTCATGTCCCCCCCACCTGCCCCCTTATTTACAACAAGCATCACCCCTGCTGTGTGTGGGACTCACCTAAGCGAAACTGGAGGTAGTCTGACGCACAGGTCTGGTGGTTCTCCAGGTGCAGGTCCTCTATCAGCACCACAATGGAGGAATTGATGTGCCTCGGGTTTTGGATCAACCACTCACAGTTCAGGTTGTTGCTGTAATTGGACACCGGGTATCCAGGAGACGTGAAGTTCCCGCCCAGTGGGTTGTTCAGGACTCCACCACATTCTATCATCACATAACCACATTCATGTAGTTAGGCATCTTCATTTGTAAGTTAAACACATTATTTTGTAAATCTACTATGTTTTAAGTCTTTACTTTGTAGATACAGAACAACTTCCTGTCACACTTGATCTGCTCTGGTGAAATTGATAGCGCTGCCACAACAACGCATTCAGTGAAGTTTCACTCATTGACCGCGGCTGTGGAAATCAAAGCGGCAGAAATGTGGAATGTGGCCTCTAGAGATGCTGCAGGCTGGCAACTCAGCGCAACAAGAAGCTGTGTTCCATCCTGGACCTCAGGAGTCAGGAGAAAACCCTCCTAATCCCTTTTGATAATCCCTGTTGCTAATCCCTGATGCTAAAAGCACACTTTTCCATCATCAGTGAATGCAGCGTTTAGTGGAACAATGATGGTGAGTGTTGTGTAATTTCAGAGGAGCAGGAAACCCAACCTGCCGGCTCCTCAGACGAGTACGATGCCGTGAATCCCCCATTGGACACAGAAGCGTCGGTGCGGAACACCACAGCCATGGTGTTTCCAGAGGAGCGCAGCTGAGTGCCTGCTGGCACTGATCCACACAGACGCTGCACAACCGGGGCGTTCACTGCAAGGCCGTTTCTTACCTACAAAACACACAAGATGTCACCATAAGCGCTCTGGCACAAAACGGGAGATCTGCTTCAACAGCCTGTTGTGGTCAAACACCTGAACCTCTGTCTCTAAAATGAGGTGAGTCTAGGTGCTTCCCTGGAAACACTTTAGATACTCTGTTAGATCAGTGTTTCCACTAATGGTCCGCCAGCGCCCCCTAGTGGTCTGCCATGACCATGAGTAAATAGTGTTTTTTTATGGACTCTTATTTTAAAAAATCTTTAAGTTTGCCGCGAGTCACAACCGTTTCCTTGAACCCCACCACCACCACCAGAGAAAACAGCCAAAATAGTGTTACTCTATTAACTAATCTACGGGCAAGCTGAAGGCAAGTTAATGTTACTCTATTAATGAGGAGTAAGTAAGGAGGACTTTTGGAGTGGTTGGAACATGTATAATGTGAGTTTATAATAGATCAGTTTGCTGTCTGGGCTGTTGGTCCGAGGCTATTTAGCTTGGTGGTCCATACATTTTTTGGGGGGGATAAGTGGTCTTTGGTCTGAAACAATTTGATAAACACTGTATTACATGGATGACTGAGAGCACAAATATATCAGCCTCAAAGTTTCATTTGATGCAGCTGTTAACACCAAGGACTGCAAAGAGGGAGTGTGGGCTGGTTAGGAGAAGGTCCCGTCCAGAGAGGAACTCACCTCCACGTAGTCAAACGTACAGGTACTGGAGCTTTCAAGCCGCAGGTCGTTGATGGTGAGAGTGACCCGCCGGCCGGGCGACACCACCAGCTCCCAGCGACACACCCTGCTGTGAGGGTACAGGTTGGGATAATTGGGGGACGAGATGGTTCCTGAAGGAGCGTTCAGTTCTCCACCGCAGACTGCCAGAGGACAACAAAGAACCTCAGGGAAACTCTGATGTCAACAAAAGCTTAAGAATGGATATGATTTTTTTGGACAGAACATGAATATGATATACAAATCCTGCCATTAAACTGCCAAAAAACAATTTTCTGATGTTTTAAACCAGAGGTGGGCAAACTAAGGCCCGGGGGCCACATGCGGCCCGATGAACTATTTAATCCGGCCCGCAGAGCCTTCGCAATAATTTCTCCAAAAGCAAAAGTAAGAAGGTTGTCATCTTGATTGGTTAGAAAAGGTGTCAGACACCCCCTTCACCTAGCATGCCAACATGTCCTCTCAAGAAGGTGGAGCCAAACATCATTTGGAGCTTCATCATCCATCTCTGGTTGGACCAATTTACAGGCTTCTCAAAATATTTTTTCTCTGTCAATCGTCCATCAAGCACGATTTTTGGTGAACCTCCAATCCTCCTTTGGGGGTCAGTTTCCCGGACCACCTGGCCGACCCTTCACCAAGATCTAAACCCCAATGTGGCCCTTCAGACAAAATGATTGCCCACCCCTGTTTTAAACACTAAAACAGTTTTATAAAAGGGGATTTAGTGCATGTCCACATTGTTGGAGACTGTGGACACCTGGAGGTGATGTTCAGTTGTGGACTCAGCAGTACCTTCCACACTGGCCTCAAACGACAGGCTGAAGCCGGCTGCGTTTCCACTGGCGTCGCTGACAAACTTCACATAAGCAAAACTGTCCGACGTGTCGATGGAGGCGGGACGGGTGCTGCCACAATGTCGCCCCAGCAGACGACCTGCACAGCAACCACAACAGGTGAAGCAGCTGCTGGAGTGTCCAGGGTTCTTCTGTTGCATACTTGCTGATGGTGGGACGGATGGGACTACACACTCGTAGACAGACACGTTACTTTCAAAACAGACGCTGAGTCATGCTTGGACGTGACCAGGGTTGTAAAGGGGGGGAAAAATTTCCAGTAAATTTCAGGAAAGTTTTCCAAAAATATTCATGGGAATTTTAGGTCGGTAATATTGGAAATTTTCAGGATTTGTTGCCGTCAATTTAGATGAATTTTTGGAGACGATGAGGTCCAGGTCCTTCGCCATCATTTGACCCTTTGGAGTGGGACTTTTTGGGGGAGCTGAGGGGACATCAGGAATATATCCTGAACCTTCTTTTATTGTTCAACATGCATGGTTTTTATTGTTCTGTGAAAGAAACCATGAAAGTTCTCCAGTTGTAAAAACTGATGAGTGTCATTTATAAATGTTGTATCAGGCATATTTGCATGCATGTTTGCTTATGATAAATGTTGATGCCTATATTGATGACAGCTGGACTCAGTTTGGGAAAATTCCCAAATTTCCTGAAAATGTATTGATAATATCATTTAAAAATATTGCATTAGACATGTTTCATATTTATACATGGATATGACCTGGTACATGCAGTGACTATCAATTCCTGAAAATTCACGTTAATTTCAAAAACTCCCATGGGCGCCACATGTCTACGTTACTGACATGTTGAATCTCCCGCTCTGGATGAAGGCGGGTGAAGGCGGAGCTGAGCCGCATGCTCGTCTTCCTCACCTGAGGAATTGTAGTCTCTGATCTCCACGTAGTCCAAGGAGCATCCTGGGGATGACACCAGGCTGAAGTTCTCGTAGCTCAGGGTCAGGTAGTGCCCCGTGGGCCCCTCCAGGTACCACTCACAGCTGGAGCTGTCAGGGTAGTTGGATGCTGGGAAGCCAGGGCTCTGCACGGTGCCTCTCTGACCAATGTAGGTGCCGCCACATGTCGCTGCGGAGCAAATAAACACTGACTCATCTGGTAGCTGATGAGACCAAATCGCTCACTTTGTTTTTCAGATTTCTGATTTGTAACCTGCGTGTGTGTGTGTGTGTGTGTGTGTAATTTGCCACATCATCAATACAAATATCCCAAAACCCAAGACCATCTCCTCTCCTACCGATGGAGTACTTTGCTTTGAAGCCTTTGTGCGTCACGCTGCTGTCAGTGCGGAACCTGAGAAGCATGAACGACCCGGTTGAATGCTGGGTAGAGGGCCGAGTGCTGCCGCACAGGCGGGAGATGAGGTCAGCGTTGGAGGTGGAGCCATCTCGCAGCTCCACGTAGTCGTGCTGACAGCTGAAGCACACAGAGAAGAAGGCAGACACTGCATGTGAAGCCAACACTTCAACCATTCATTTCCAGTCTTCTACAAACACTGATCATTTTGTTGGTTGAGTGTGTCTAAAGTGCACTTAAAAACACACTGAACTTAAGTGCCCTCCTCAGTGGCGAGAATGTGCCGTAGGTGCCCTATTTTCTCTTTCTGCCCCTGCCCTTCAAAAAGTCTATGCATGCCTGTTATGAATAAAGGAATATGCAGAGTTCACAGTGCACCGAATGTAGCAGCTCAGCTACCTGCCGGACGGCTCGACGTAGAAGTCCTCCTCAAAGTCCAACTGGACGGCTTCCCCATTGGGCACGGAGATCACCCAGGTGCAGTCGATGTTCTGCGGGTAGTTCTGAGGGTAGTTGGGTGAAGTGATGAAGCCGGGTGGGTCGTGGTCATTCAGTTGAATAAAGCCTCCACATGCTGAAGGAAGAGAAGAGAGGGGACGACTGCCTCACTCATTCTATGTGTAAAGAGAAAAATGTGAGGTGATGGAGGGGGTGGGAGTGGGTGGGGGTACCCTGACTGTGGGCTTCAAAGCTCAGCTTGAAGCCAGCCGCCTCGTTGGAAGCATCAGATACAAAGCGAATGAAGAGCTGGTTGTCGGTGGTCTGGAGAAGGGGGGGGGGACTGGAGCCACAGATGCGCTGTCCCAGTGGAGGAGAGGAAGCATCGGGGCCGTTCCTGAGCTGCAGGGACATGAGAGTCATCAGATTAACCACATTCATGGCCGACCCAAACACCTGCGCAAATGATACCACATTGAGTTCCTATTTGATATTTGATTGATGTATCTTTCAGGCTGAAGCTGATTAAAAAGAATGACTCATTTAAAGTTTGATAAAATATTGATATATGATATTTTTCCAGCAGTCTTTTGGAAGGAGTCCCCAGGAACTAATAAGAGAGTTTGCAGAAAAAATAATAATTGTCTCCAATTCAATGTTGCTGCTAATCATTGACGATCTGAGGCTCTATTAACAATAATAATAATAATAATAATAATAATAATAATAATAATTAAATCCTCCTTGAAATGCATTTTATGGAAATTATTTGAGTTTTTGTATTTTTTTCTGTTAAAATACTGTGGAGTTGCATTAGCAAACTGGCATTTAGAGCTGATGTTTTTAAAAAGACTTAATAGTATTAAAAATACTAATATAGTGTATGTTATTTTTACAGCAGTTTTTAGGTAAGGGACGTTTTTTGTTCTGAGGGATGGTTTAGAATTTTTTTTTAAGGAACTATCTTTAATCGTTAATATCTGATTTGTTTCATATCTAAACCATTTTCACCTCCAGGAAGTCTCCCGAGCTGCACCCTGTTGCAAATCCTTGAATCTGGAAAGGAGTCTGAAAGCTGACAGAAATCCTGTAGCCGGGCGTCACCACCACGTGCCAGCTGCAGTCCTGGGCAGGAGGGTAGTTCTGAGGGAACCGCGGGCTGCTAACGACCCCCCGGTCCACATGCAGGAGGCCTCCACAACCTGCGCGGCCACAAACCTCATTATTAGCTGAATGACCACCCGACACCGTGCAGCAGCGGCAGCAGACACACCGACCCTCGGCAGCCAATCGCCAACAACGTTTCATCTTTAGTCCACTATTGTACTTTGACAAATTGTTGTTCTTTATGAAACAACATCTGGCTACAAATGCCTTCACAAAGCCATGTGTGAAACATCATTGGGAGGCAGCCAGGGTGTGTGTGCTGTTCACTACCGCAGCTGAAACGCAGCAGATCAGAGATGCTGAGAGATTTGCCTCTGGAGTAGGAGGCGTTGAAGCCTCGGCCGCCCACGCTGCTGTCTGAGGAGAAGTGGATGAACATGGAGTCTCCTGATGAGTGCAGAGGACCTGGAGGCTCTCGACCACACACACTGGCCAGGACAGGAGATTGACTGGTATCACCTGCTCACACACACAGAAAATCCTCAAACCTTCTGCATCAATCCAAGCTCCCTCATGACTAACGGATGAGATCTCTACAGACAGAACTGGTGCTCGTTCTTATTTCATTTAAAAATGGTTGGAGGAAAACAGCACCAACACACACAAATATGTGAATCCATCTATACTCCTCAAAAAAAGTTTGGGAAGGTCATATCGGTCAATCTTTTCTCCCCTTTAAAGGTCACCTTCTATGGGGTATTTGGCACAATTTTATTTAGTTGCCAGTGAGCAACTAAATATCAGTGAGCTGTGTCTGGCCACGCCCACTCCATGTTCCTATTGGCTTTCGCTGGTGTACGTATTCAGCGTACGCTGTTTTTGAAACGCTGTTGTTCAACCGTAGCTAATTGAAGCAGAATGGGACACAGAAGTCGAGGTTCCCGTTCCCCAACATGTTCAGATTGTGCGGCTGCAGCAGGACGTTTCGGAATGGTTGGGTCATTTAGTTCTAAAGCTCTTATTTTGATCATATGTGTTGTTTCAGGTCCTAGCATTTAGCTAACACTAGCTTTGGCTAACAGGGAGGCTGATCTTGTGTGGGGGTCTGGTGGACAGCAGCCTCCACTCCAGCAGGGGGGAGTGGACAGAGACTTCCACCTCACAAGCCTCCAGCTCTCAGATCCATTCGTTTCAGCTCACAGTGGGCAGAAAGTGGAGGAAGCAAGTAAAAGAGGCGACGGAATTGTTTTCATTTTTGGACCTCATACTCATGCTACGGGGACACATGACTGTTAGAAAACCTTCAGAAAATGAATTTGGCTCGGAAGGTGACCTTTAATAATTTCAATTATTGTTGTATTTAATACATATATATAGAAAGAATGATTAATCGCCTTTACGACGAGGTAAAACTTAGAAGGATCATGCATTTATGGAGTGAGCAACACAGCTAAACATATGGGTAACGCCCCAAAAGTGCTGCCAGGTGTGTGCCAGTCACAGGTGTAGGACCTGCACCTTATTGGCACATGAGTGAATGCCAACAGAAGAATATTGCAGGGGAACTTTTTTTTGAGGAGTTTATAATCCCCAGTTGATGAACCCTTCAAAAAGGTTCTTCAGACGGACAGCTTCAGTGAAAAATTGCTGGTAAATTAGAGCAAAGAGCACTTTGAGCTGTGAGCTCAGGCGCAGACTCACCATCTCTGATGACCAGGCTGTCAAAGTAGCAGTTGGGGTAGTCCTCCATGTCCAAGGAGAGCAGGTTCAGCTCCACCGTGGAGCCTGGAGATCGCAGCAGCCATGAGCACTCCTGGTTGGGAGGGTAGTTATCGGGCCAGCCGGGGGAGAAGAGGAAGCCTGGAGTGTCCCCAGTAATCAGCAGCCCCCCACAGGCCCCTGACACACACACATGCACACGCACACACACACACACACACACACACACACCAGTAATTAACTGGAGCAGCATGGCTCAGTAGGTAGAGTGGTCATCTCGTAACTGGAAAGTTGCGGGTTTGATCCCCTGGCCCTGTTTGAGCAAGATATTGAAGCCCCAAAGGCTCCTGATGTGTGCCTTGCATTGCAGCCTATGTCGTGTGTGCGTGCATGTGCAACTCACCTGGGGGGATGGTGGGTGGTGGTCCAGACTCCTGAACAGCGTTCCATTCCACAAGAAAGCCTCGCCCCGCCACCACTGAATCAGACTTGAACTGCAGAGTAAGGCTGCTGCCAGAGCTTCTGAGGGGCGGAGGCAACTCCAGACCACAGACGCTTGCAATAGGATAGTGACTGACACTGGGGCCATCAAAGATCTGCACAGGAACAAGGATGTCAGGCAAAAAACACCAAAAACATACACAGCACAGTGTCATCATGCAATGATACGACCCATTATACTTCTTGTTACAACTACAGTGTGTGGTACAACTATAGCCTGTGTGCTATAATCATCGACTCGCTAAAACAATAGACTCTTTGCTACAAACCAAAGACTCACTGGTACAACCTTAGACTCAGTTACAACTATAGCCTCTCTGTTACAACCACAGACTCTGCGTTACAACCCCCTGCTCTGTGTTACAACCATAGAGTCTGTTACAACTATAGTCTCTATGTTACAACCATAGATTCTGTTACCACTACAGTCTGTATGTTACAACCATAGACTCTGTTACCACTACAGTCTGTTTGTTACAACCATA